>PITA01004443.1:56324-123567 GCA_004023965.1 Spilogale gracilis
AGAAAGAAAGAAAGAAAGAAAGAAAGAAAGAAAAGAAGAAATTAAAGAAAGGAAGGAAGGAAGGGAAGGAAGAAGGGGAGAGTGAGCTTGGGAAGGAAAAAAAAAGCAGTCCAACAACAATGCTTAGACAGCCCTTGGAAGAATTGTTAAGTTTTTAAAATGCGTAATATATAAACATCTTAAAGGAATACCCAGAGTCTCTTTTGAAATCAGAAATTATGTGAAGCAAGGAAAGAATCATAAAAGCTTACTGATTTCCCGAACCCACTGAGTAAAAGTATTTTTAAACCATGATTCACATAAGGGATACATTTGACACATCAAGAGAAACTGGAAACCAGGCTTCACGCAGTACATCAGACAAAGCTCTGAGCCGAGTTTGTTTACCATTACAAAGTGAAAAGAAATTTGCTTTTCCTTCCCTGCTCCCTTCCCCCCTTGAGAATGATGATTTTTATTGATTTTGTCCCTCTTTATAAAAAAAAAAAATCGACGTTAAAATGTCCATGATAAACGAGTCAGAGGCCCTGGCATTTCCACTCTGCCCACTGCTGCTGTCCTCCCGATGCTGGCACTTAGCCCCAAACCCAGAGAGGGCCAGAGCTCCTGAGGCCTTTTTGTGTTGGGGTACCAAGGCTTTCTACTTCCTCAGAAAAATCCTTCAACTGGGATCTGCAAGACACTCCCAGGAAAGATCTGGAAAGGCACAGGGCTGTGGGAACCTCAGCAGGGGGACAACGGGCTTCCTCCTGCCTCTCACTTCTCTGGATCCTTCTTCTGAACTCATCGTCATACCCTTCTTGGCACTGCCACCACCAGGCCTCTTTTGGGGGAGAGGTAAGTCAATAGTGAAACGGACGCATGGCCGCCCAGCAAGGGGCAAGAAAGTATGAGCATCCTCCCTCTCTTTTTTATTCCCTAGACTCCTGGTGAGTCAGGACCCTGGGATCTCAGGGTCTTGCTGGGACGCCTTCATTTCTTTGACTGTTGAGTCTCCAAGTTTGAGAAAGAGACACACGGTCACATCCAGCTAGGGCACTCCCACGGCACCGGTGACAGACATGTCAGCAGGCGCTTGGTTTCGAGACACCATGCTTAGCTCAGGTCGCCCTGAGCTCTTGGTTGCTAATGCATGAAAAGCATAGAAAGCTAAGAATATCTCAAGTCTACCCCAGGGCTGCTTCAAAGACAAAGGAAAAGAAATGAGAAATGGGGAAATGCCCAACGAATCAGAAAATATCACAAGGTCAACCCACCTGGTATAAATCAGTGTGCACAGTTCCAGAGGGTCGCATAGAAACCTCACGCTCAGGTGTAATTTGCCCGTCCCGAAGTATTTTTCCTAGTAGTGCCAAATGCCATAATGGTCTCTGTCAGTGATTTGAAATTATTCTATAAGCTACATAGCGGGTACACTATTGTTAATGAAATGCACACAAGATGATGAACAACTTCCTTTTCCTGCTGGAGCCCCAGCTGCAAGGAGGGCCTGGATCCTTCGTGCTGTAAATCAGCCCTTTGTACTCCAGGAGGATTCAATGAGCTGCAGGTGTGGGCTTGTGGAAGGCCCGCCTGGGATTAGGGAGCAGCATTTGATATGAGATCCCAAACAGCACTGGCAATCTACACGCCACATGCGGCCACAGCCTTTGGAGAAAGCAAAGGAAAAACGCTGATGAAATGTGGCACGGGACCATGGAATGCAATGTCAAACTTTCACATCTGCAGGAAAAGAAAGAGAGTTCCTAATTTTACAGTGATGATGTCATCGAGAATTCATGACAGTGGAAATGATGGGCCAAGGTTTGCAAACTTAACCACTTAGGAGGTTGCTAACTGAAGGGCGAGCTTTTCAAGGGACAGTGCAGCTTTGAAGATAGTGTTGATTTGCCTTCCTGGCCTGAGGCATCACTGGTGCGTGGGGAGGTGGGGGCGGGAGTGTAGGCAAGCACTTGGATGTGCACACACATTTGCACACAGGCACTGCAGAGAGATGGGACAGGAAAAGAAGTTTTGCTTGAGAGGTCACGCTTTGCACACCAAATGTGTCCTTCAAAATATACTGTCTCTGTGTGATTCAGCATAAAACTTTGCTAGCTGTCCTTACAGCAATATATTGTTTAAAGATTGATTTCAGACACTCTAAAAATTCACCAGCCAAGAAAAAGTCTCGTGATTATTCACTTTCTCCTTACTGTTAACTACAGAGCTCTTCTTTTTAAACATTTTCTTCTTCCTTGGGACCGAAGAGACAGGCAAACAAGTCTGGTTTTGTTATTAGCACACTGATAAAATATATATTGAGGAAAACATAGCTTTAATTTTTTTAAGGGTCTGTTTTTCATTAGCTTATCTTGATAGTTTAAGTTAATCATTATTTTCAACCATATATGATTTAGATATTATGTCATTAATTCATGTATAGTCCATCTGAGTAATGATTGTGGTTTTCTACTTTACAAATTCATCTACTTCACCAAGAAACCAACAGAGTCAAATTCCATGCAACATCTGGTTTCCATTGAATGTAATTGCCATTTGCAGAGTTATAATCATGTGTTATTGTAAGGACCACAGTGTCAATCACTTCCCTAATGGGGAAAATTCAATGCCTAAATACCTGGGAGAACAAGAAGCTGACTTCAACAGGTGCATTCAGACACTGGGTTTTAAGTAGAATTCTAGTCTACCCATTTAAATAAATCATTTTAAGGAGAAACAATATTCTTTCCATCCCCTGTAGCAAGGGAAACCATAATACCTAGGGCCTCAATCTCCCATGCTCAGCTCCAGTACTATATCACATTTAATCTTGTTTAAAATGTACAAATATGTCCATATTGTACCGATTCCTGGGAAGCCCTGCTGGCCGGCCAGGAGTTCGGAAGCCTTTCTGGGGAAGAGGAGACATCTTCTGATTCTTCCCGCCTTACACGAACTCAGTCATCTCTTTTGTAATGAAAAGAGGCCAAGCTTGGTGTAAAGAAAATATTAAGCTGCCCGAAACTACCAAGGTCATTATAGTCCTTTCAGCCCAAGGGGTTTTGGGGGGGATAATCACATAAAAGGTTAAAAAATCATGAGGCACTGGGTTCTCGCATGCAATATGTAAGCACTTTATGACGAAAAGTGAACCACATTTCCCTGACCTCAATCCCTATTGTGTTTACAAGCCAAGCCTTGTTAGAACTGGTAAACGTTTGGCCATTCACTCAGAAAACATTTCCGAAGGCAAAAATAACATGCCAGCAATTGCACTGGACATTCAGGATACAAAGATGAATAAAACAGAATCCAGAGGGCAAGAGCACAGGTAATTATAGAATGATACATGTGGGAGAAATAGGCCAATGTGTTATAGCAACAGAGAAAGACCATTTTTCCCACCTGGTGGAGGAGGATCAGGGAGTCCAAGAAGGCTTCCTGGAGGAGGTGACAGCTAAGCCGAGTCTTAAAGGACAAGTAGGAGTAGAAGGCTTTCTGTGTTAGCTGTAAGAACATAAATACATGTCATTTTAGTATCTGCTAATGAAATGTTTATGAGAGCAAACTTCGTGATGCGTGATTTTCAGTGCTTACTTAGACATGCATATGGAGAGGACTCGTGTGCAGAAATCTCAAACCAGAGCCATTCAGAGCCATTTCTACCAGGCTCTGTCACGCATTTCCATATCATGTTGGCAACACAGTTATTCTCACACTTTTCCTTCTTTTCAACCAATTAGGTTGAGGGGTTCCAGGTCCCCTGAGGCACTTTGAGACATACAACTGGTGACAAAACCCATACATGCTTGAAAGGATGGGCAGATGAGGCAGGCTGCAATGAATGAACGGTGGTAAATAAAGCTAACAAGTGGTTAATAAGGAGCAATATCGGGACACCCGAGTGGCTCAGTTGGCTGAATAGTTGAACGTCAGATTCTTGGTTTCGGCTCAGGTTGTGATCTCAAGGTCATGGGATCAAGCCCTGCATCAGGCTCCACACTCAGGGGAGAGTCTGCTTGAGTGTTCTTGTCTCCCTCTGCCTCTCCCCTCCCCTCCCCTCTCTTCTCCGTCTCTCTCTCTCAAGTAAGTTTTTTTTTTTTAAAGGTAGCAATGTCAATTAAATAAAATAACTTCTAAAACAGGAAGGTAAGGAGAGCCAGTGTAAGTAAGTTGCACTGGATTAGGACGAGGGTTCTGACCCGTGGGTTGTTCCTTTAGCCCCTGTGAGACCGTGGTATTATCATCTACCTTCTAGGAATAGCTAGTTGCAAGAATCCAGAGAAATACCTAGTACAAAGCTTTGCAAATTATAAATAGTGAGCAAATGCAGGGAAGTTATCACTATCCCTGACAAACTGAGAGATGCTTCCCTTTCCACCCAAGGCTGCCAGAGATTGGTTTATAGTAATAACATCTGTCCAGCTGAGGCCCCACTGAAGATCATAAGACCCACAGAGGCAGGAATCCAGTTTCTAGGTTTTCTGAAGTGCAGAGGAGGGCTGTTTCTGAGACAACCCCTCTGTTGCTCTTTTGATCTCAGTTTTTAGTTGCGTTTCTTTGTTTGTTTGCATGCTTAGGGGACAGATAATGAGTGAGGTCCAGGGGATGTGAAGGTTCCTTCCAAACGGAGCCTACACCTCCAGAATGCCCCGGTGCTGGCTATAACTCACACAGTCACATGCTGTGACACAGAAGAGCATGTGACATTTGGAGAGAGGTTCCCCCGATGTTGTATACGGAGGCCTCCCAGAAGGCAGCTCGCAGAGGCTTTCCAGCCTCAGGATTAGCGACTGGCCCATCTATTTTGGAGTCTATTTCAAGGGACCAGTCAGTAATCGCTCGGAGGATCTATTCTATCTCTCTCTCTATCTCTCTCTCTCACACACACACACACACACAATGACAACAGTTGACAATAGGTCACCATGCAGATGATGGAAGGGTTCTTGAAGGCACTTTGTTCCCAAGAATTCCTCACTCCCAGAGTATAAGAGGCAAAGTGACAGTGTGATACTGGGGTCACCTGCCAAAGAGCATGTCCTCCGGGATTAGTTGTCAGGACAGCTGGGATCAGCTCCATCCAGGTGGTGCCACTGACCAGTTGTTGGGGACTTAGGGTAAGTTTCTGGCCTTTTCTTGGCCTCAGTTTGCAGAGCAATACAATGGGGGCAGTATTTCTTACTGGTATGCTTTATGGGATAATTGTAAAAATTAAATATGGAAATAACCGTAAACTCCAAAGTGTTATGTTCCTATGGTCTGTAGGTCAACAAATATAATATACCACATGGCCTAGAACCATAATTATTAGTAATTATGGATGGCTCTATATTGTATTATAAGAGCTGACAACTTTTGCACACTTGTTATGTGCTTGCACTATTCTAAGCTTGACATGAGTTTTCATTCATTTAATTCTCACAACCAACGAATGCAGTCACCAGTATTGTCTTGTATTATTCAGGCTCAGACTGCTTACAGCTCACAAATAGTACAGCCAGCTTTGGACCCAGGAAACCCAGCTCCAAGCCTGTGTCCCTAACTATGCAATCTCATACGTGCGGGAAGATAGACACATATGCATGCATTTTTAAACTCTGTCTTGAAACAACCTCCGACTAATGGAAAAGTTGCAATAACACAAAAAAATTTCCAAAATATTTTTCATCAAATTCCCTAAATGTTAACACTTTAGCATATTTGCTTCATCATTCTCCCTCCCCTCAAAATACACACACATATTTATATTTTTCTAAACAGTTTGAGAGTTAAGTCACAGACATGAGGCCCCTTAATACCTCTCTATATTTCCTATAAACAAGGGCACTCCCTGATATGACCACAATATAATTATTACAATCAGAAATTAGCATTGGTACAGGTTATTCCTAATCTACAGACCATATTCATAGTTAGCTAATTATCTCAGTAGTTAGTATCCTTAATAGCAAGAGTTCATGGGTGTTTTTGTTCCCTTCAGATCCCACCCAGGAACACATATTGCCTGACCTTAACATTTTTGAAGGCAACTGAATTTTGGCTTTTCTGGTATTTTTCCTGATTATATTCAGGTTATGCATTTTTGGCCAGCATACCAGATAAGTGATGATGTGTCCTCAGTGCATCAGATCAGGAAGCATATGATATCTATTTGTCCCATTACTGGTGATGTAAAAACACATATATTTTTAAACCATACTCCCTGCTTACCATGTAACACATCTCCCCAGCTCCCCAGCTCCCCAGCCGAGGGCGGGCCGGGCCCTGATTCATGTGCCAGCCTCCACCACACCCTGCACTGGCTACATACTCAGTCTGTGCTCAGCAAGCCCTTGCTCTGTTTTCTCATTTCTCAGTCTCCCTGGGGATTCTTTCACGGTCACTCCCTATAAAATGACAGTCAAGGACCAGCCTACCTGTTTCCTCCTTCATTCATTCTACAGGTAGATGTCCACTTAATTGAGGGAGCACCTTTTCTATGTTGGGTCCCGACCCAGACTCTGGGGAAAACAGGGATAAACAAAATACAGCCTTGTGGTCCTCAGGAGATGGCACCGCCCAGGCAACACCCTGGACAGGCAGTTTATGACCCATTCATCTTTCCTTCACTGGAAAGGCCTCTCCTTCCTCTCATCCACCTCCACACTCAGCACCTCAGTTCCCAATAATCCGAGCTCAGCTATTGTCTCATGAACCATGCAGTGTCTGGTGTCAGAAGCTTCTAGTAAGTTAATGCACCCCCTTCCTGACTGCATATTTGGTTATTATCATCAGTTTCCCAGAAACAAGACCTTAGCCAAAGGAGGGATTCTTGTGGTGAGAAGGCCAGGAGGGAGGAAGGTTTCTGAGCCACAATGCCAT
Organism: Spilogale gracilis; assembly: GCA_004023965.1. Classification (NCBI taxonomy): domain Eukaryota; kingdom Metazoa; phylum Chordata; class Mammalia; order Carnivora; family Mephitidae; genus Spilogale; species Spilogale gracilis. The sequence goes on from PITA01004443.1 coordinate 63,171, forward strand.
TCACGACACCCCACGCGTCCTACCACAGGGAGTGTCCCCTGCCCCACCGTTCTGGGAGCACAAACCCTGTAAAGAACTCAGTCCCCATTCAGCCTATCGGATACAGAGGTCCCAGTATAGATGTCACCCCTGTGGTCTCCAAGGAATGGTTGAGTAAGGCAGAAAAGGAAGAAATGGGACTGACACAGTCTTTCTACCACCCTAAATATCTTTGGTTTGTCCCTCTGGCCTAATTAAAAATGCAAAATCAAATCATCCATTCATTTATTGAAAAGCTGGCCCTGTGGGGTGCCACCCTCAAGGTGATTCAGGGAGAAGGCTAGAAAAACCTGCCCCTGCCCTTGGATCCAGCCAGCACATGCAATGGGCGTCCAGCAAGCCTGTCAACATGTCACCATCGGCTGCTATGTCATAAAAGCCTTTGACAAGTGCACGTGTTACCGTCCACTCAGGGCTGGGAATTACAGAGAAAAAGCAACACAAACTGCTGCTTTCAAAGAAAGTAGTCTTACTGTCTAGAGACAGGGTATATGGAGGCCGTCTGGAGGTCAGGGGTCCAGACCTCAGTGCCGGCTCGAACACTGACAACCTGGGGACCACAAATAAATTCTTGAATGGGAGCACTAAATTGCCTTACCTGCAAAACTGGACTCTGACTTAACAATAACTTTCTCATAATGTTCCAGGAACTACCTAAGATAATTCTCTTAAGTTGTCTAGCTGTGCTACCAGGCTAATAATAAATCAAGGCCTGAGGCTTTCTGAGGCTGGGGGTTCAGGACAATCTGACTCTATCCCCACCTTCGCATGGGCTCTGAATTTCTCTACAACAGGGCAGCAGGGGACAACCATCTGTGAAACTCTACTGATGGTGGGTTTTCACAGACACCTAGGAAAATCTGAATATCTACATAAATTCTGTATGTCCTTAGAATATACTAGATATCTATAGACATTTGAAATTTCTATATCAAATATGGGGGAGGCGATGTTCCCTGATCTCAAAGGTCCCAAATGAATCCTACTGAAGAACCCCCTTTACAAAGTGCTACAAACATCCACAAGATCAGTACCCAGATTCTGCCAGAATTTGTGGGCCCTTTACAGCTAAAAGAAAAAGCTCTCCAACTGCCTCTGTATTTGAATTTTGGAAATGGAGGTAAGTTTGTCACTTTTTTTAATGCCATCTTATGCATTTGGCACTTTCCAAAAGTTCATATCTTGTCTCTTTTTCACTTGTTTGTAGGTAACTCTATTTTCAACCATCAACATATTATTTGACTTTCAATGTTTCTTTATGTGCTTTAGCTTCTTTTTTCTTTCTTTTTTTTATTGTTACTTAAATTTTTTTCCAGTGTTCCAAGATTCATTCCCCATTCCCCACACCCAGTGCTCTATGCAATAGGTGCCCTCAGTACCCACCACCAGGCTCTCCCATCCCCCCATCCCCTTCCCTCCAAGTCCCTCAGTTTGTTTCTGTGTCCAAAGTCTCTCATGTTTCGTTTCTCTCCCTGAATTACCCTACTTCCCATTTACTTTCCTTCTCCTACTGTCCTCTATATTACCCCTTATGCACCGCAAGTAAGTGAAACCATGTGATACTTGACTTTCTCTACTTGGCTTATTTCACTCAGCATAATCTCTTCCAATCCAGTCCATGTTGCTACAAAACTTGGATATTCATCCTTTCTGATGGAGGTGTAGTATTCCATTGTATATATGGACCACATCTTCTTTATCCATTCATCTGTTGATGGGCACCTTGGCTCTTTCCACAGTTTGGCGATTGTGGCCATTGCTGCGATGAACACTGGGGTACATATGGCCCTTCTTTTCATTACATCTGTATCTTTGGGGTAAATGCCCAGTAGTGCAATTGCAGCGTCATAGGGTAGCTCTATTTTTAATTTTTTAAGGAATCTCCACACTGCTTTCCAAAGCGGCTGCACCAGCTTGCATTCCCACCAATAGTGTAAGAGAGTTCCCCTTTCTCCGCAGCCTCTCCAACACTTGTTGTTTCCTGACTTGTTAACTTTGGCCATTCTGACTGGTGTAAGGTGGTATCTCAGTGTGGTTTTGATTTGAATTTTCCGGATAGCTAGTGATGCTGAACATTTTTCCATGTGTCTGTTAGCCGTTTGTATATCTTCTATGGAGAAGTGCCTCTTCATGTCTCTTGCCCATTTTTTGATATGTTCATCTTCTTTTTGGATGTTGAGTTTGAGTAGTTCTTTATAGAACTTGGATATCAGCCCTTTGTCTGTAGTGTTATTTGCAAATATCTTCTCCCATTCTGTGGGTTGCCTCTTTGTTTTGTTGACTGTTTCCTTTGCTGTACAGAAGCTTTTTATTTTGATGAAGTCCCAGAAGTTCATTTTCACTTTTGTCTCCTTTGCCTTTGGAGACGTGTCTTGAAAGAAGTTGCTGTGGCCGATGTCAAAGAGGTTACTGCCCGTGTTCTTTTCCAGGATTTTGATGGATTCCTGCCTCACGTTCAGGTCTTTTATCCATTTCGAGTTTGCCTTTGTGTGTGGTGTAAGAGAATGTTCTAGTTTCATTCTTCTATATGTAGCTGCCCAATTTTCCCAGCACCATTTATTGAAGAGACTGTTTTTTTTCCACTGGGTATTTTTTCCTGCTCTGTCAAAGATGATTTGCCCATAGATTTGTGGGTCCATATCTGGACTCTCTACTCTCTTCCATTGGTCTATTTCTCGGTTTTTGTGCCAGTACCATGCTGTTTTGGTAATCACAGCTTTGTAATAAAGCCTGAAGTCAGGTAATGAGATGCCCCCAGCTTTGCTTTTCTTCTTCAGCAATTCCTTAGCTATTCGGCGTCTTTTTTGGTTCCATATAAATTTTAGGATTGTTTGTTCCAACGCTTTGAAGAATGTTGGTGGAATTTTGATCAGAATGGCATTGAACGTATAGATTGCTCTGGGCAGTATAGACATTTTGACAATGTTTATTCTTCCGATCCATGAGCATGGAATGCTCTTCCATCTTTTTGTGTCTTCTTCAATTTCTTTCATGAGTGTTTTGTAGTTCCTCAAGTACAGATCCTTGACTTCTTTGGTTAGGTTTATTCCTAAGTATCTTATGGTTTTTGGTGCTATAGTGAACAGAATTGATTCTCTGATTTCCCTTTCTATTTTTCATTGTTACTGTATAAGAATGCAACTGATTTCTCTACATTGATTTTGTATCCTGCCACATTACCGAATTGTTGTGTGAGTTCTAGTAGTTTGGGAGTGGAGTCTTTTCCATGCTTTAGCTTCTATCTAAACATTTACTTACCAAGTTTTCACTTTTCCCTTTGGTCACTCAGCTTTCTGTTTTACTTTTTCTGCTGTTGTTTCTCTGAATCTCTTCATATTTGTTCGCTTCTCATTTCATTTTGTCAAAATTTCTTAACTTTTCAGTTAGTACCTTTAACTTTCTAAAGTACTTTTGTCTCTTCTCTTTTTGTAATAATGTTATTTTTAAGTATTCCAACATTATGCGTCTCATCATTCTCAATGTAAAGTCTGTCTTCCTTCTATTCACTTGATTCTTTAAGCCTTTAATTTCCAAAATTTCTGGTTTTTATCATTTGTCCTGGGGTTTCGCCTCCCTTAAACATTTTCATGTTCGCATTGCCTGAGAGCATTGGGCAGCAATCTTCACCTTATCAGAGGAGTCACGGTCATGGAGCAACACAGTCCAGAGTGATTCAATACCCCGTCTGCTCCTCCACAGCTGTCCCTCTGGAGCCCCCTTAATTGGACTCCCAGCAATTTTTAAGTCACTCCTAAAAAGTCATAATCTTAGGAATGTGTGAAATCCTTCCTGAGGACAACAGTGAATCTGTTCATGTATTCATCACACTCTGCTCACTCCTCTCATGTTAGAGGAGGGTGACAGCCTGGACTGGGGTCATCCCTAACCAACCTTAGGAAACCCAGCAAGCCAGGTGAGCGGCGAGCTTCCTACCAGGCAGGAGGCCTCAGAGGCAAAGAGTTTCCGAATCCTTCTTGTCCTTGCCACTAGACCAAGCACCTCGATCAGAAGGCTTTGGCTGCTCTGGGAAGTTTTGGCACAGCCAGAAACCCCAGAGAAGAATACACTCACTGGCAGGAAGGACATTCTGCTTCACTGACTAGGGTTTACCCTATGTTTCCATATAAAACAAAACAAACAAACAACAAAAAACCCTGCCAACTCCAGTATGGAGCAACACTGGGAAGGACGGGATACGGCTTATCTGCCTCATCACTTGCAGCATTCGAACGAGCGATCTCAGTAGCCGATGCAATTGAAAAAATTATTTTAATCTGAACATATTTAAGGCTTTCAATACCCTCCCACATGCCCTATTTCATAAAATCCTCACATGGCAGGAATGAATTCAGATCATCAATTAATAGAGCTGAGGACTCATGGTAAGTGGTAGATTCTGAACCGGAAACCAGGTGTCCTGCCTCTTTCCCAGCTTTCTTCCCCTGGGTCAGAAGACCTCTTGCTGTTACCCAGGAAGAACCTCTACCCCAACGGAGGGATATGTCTGCCTGCACAGCAACTTCTCAAGAACCACAGCCCATCTGGTGACTGGGTCCTGAAATCATTTGCTACTGTAAGGACAGAGCAGGAGGCATTCTCAAGGGCAACTGACAGCAGATTCCTTCTGGATAGTACAGTTGACAAGAGCTAAGACAAGGGAGAATAAGGGGACTGAACCTCTGTGATCAGAAGCTATATTGACGAGAAGCCAAACAGGACCCCTCCACCCACTAAAAGACTCCTCACCAAGTTCTGCCGATTAGAACTTGACTCCCATTACTCAAAATGCTCCATCATGAGCCAAAGCCTTTTTCCAAACTTGGACTTTAAGCAATATATCTGCGTCTGGTATCTGGGACAAAACTTTGCCTCAGGGCACCAGGTCACTGAACGTGTATAACATTGATTGAAACATTTTGTGGAACAAACAAATTAACTTCCTGAATGAAAAATACAACCTTGCCTATTACCAAAGAGCAAATCCCAAATGTAAGATTTATCTCTAATAGTCTATCAGAAAAAAAAGTCTGAACTCAATACCCCTTTGCCTATTGAATAACACTAATCCTGGGCCATCCCTCTTCGGGAACCCTGCTTGTCTGCAGTCTGACTCAAGCTTGTTAAAACTAGCCCATTTTTCTTCTATGAAAGATGTAATCAGTAGTAAGGAAACTAAAACTTCAAGGATCCTGCTAATCAATCTATGTTCCACAAATGAAAACACTTCCCAATTGGTAATTAGTTTTCAATGATGAAGTAATTAAATATTTCACTCCCAATGCCCTCTGCTCTGCATCTGGGGCTTTGTGAATGCTGCATTTTCCAAGGTCCTGTGTGCAATCTTGTTTTATTTATGGCTGGGCCTTTATAAGCTTTCTGAAACTCTATCAAAACCACACAAAGGCAAGGGGAAACCTGACAAGTAAGTGTTGAACTTGATTATTACAGGCAGTCAGGCCAGGTAAAGCAGAGACACCTGATCTGCACTTGGCCTAGAGTTATCAAGAAAACATGATTACTTGGTCAGGATAGTTTTAAGAGTTTAAAATAGAAAAGTGGAAGCCAAATGTTTTCTTATTTAATCTTGATGAGGAGCATTGGAGAATGAGAGATGAGCCTGAGTTTTCCAAACAGATGTCTGTCTCAATTTGATCCCACCCCTCTTGGCTCTTCCCCTGGTCTTCTGTTTCTGAGATGCTGCATTTGGATCTAATGCAGGAGGGAAAAATGCCAATCTCATATCAATCCAAAAATGTGCTTTCAGTGACCCAACCAAGGTGGGCTAAGACATGTCACTAAAATCCATCTCTTTTTTTTTAAGATTATTTATTTAAGAGAGAGGGAGAAGGGAGAGAGCTAGGCAGAGGGGCCGAGGGCTAGAGGATCCCAAGCAGACCCCCGCTGAGTGCAGAGCCGGACATGGTGCTCCACCTCACGACCCTGAGACCTGAGCCAAAACCAAGAGTCAGACGCCTAACCGACTGTACCACCCCGGTGCCCCTAAAATCCATTTCTTAAGATTTAACATTGGATCAAATAATTGGCTATTGTCAACGTACATGTCAGAAGTTGAAACTAAAAGTCTCTATAAAGAAATGTTGAATCTTTTCATACGCAGGGTCAGCTGTCAACTGGCTCTTATAAGGAGGCATGAGAGGATCTAGACCGAAGAGTGCTCTCTGGCAGTGCTCCCTCTCAATCCTCAAGCCTCGAGGGCCAGAGCACTGGGGATACGAAGTCCCTGGTACTGTCTCAAATTCACACTCCACCCGCTTACCTCTGGAAAATCGCCATTAGCAACAGGTAATCATGCACATTTGCAAGGGCGTCATCGTGATTTAAACACTTCAAGTTTTATCATTTTCAACAGCAACCACAATTTCCTGCCCCTAAAGAATTCTCAGTTCAGTTAGGTGAGGGGGGCTAAAACGGCCCCCATTGAAGACATGCTCTTTCAAGAGGTCTGGGAGAATTTAAGTAATGTCCTGTTTGTCCCCGGGGGGAAATTCTAAGCAGTTATAGAACAAATGAGAAAAGGTGAAAGAGCAGCCCATCTCCATTAAGAAGACAGAATTTAAAGCCAGTAGCAAAAACTTAGTGGAAAGAACCCTAGACTAGGTACCAGAAAGTCCGGATTTTAATCCCGGATCTAGCACGCAAGAGCCATATACCTTGACAGCTCCCAGGTCCCCGGCTTTATGATCCCCCAGGTCCTTCTCACACTGACATGCTGTATTTTCAGGAAAGCTCAGCCATTCCTGATCACGGGCAAGAAGTCATTGGCAACATTCTTCCCCAAGCCCCAGGACAGCCCATTTTTAAGGTCCAGTTTAAAGAGTGTGCACTGAAGCACCTTAATAGAAGGATGACCTAGTGTGGGGTCCCTTGACCTAGCAGACTCACTTTCTTCATCTGTAAGGAAGATGTGAAAACCTTATGAGCTGTCCTTAGGATCAATGGGATGAAGTACATGCAGACACTCTATAAACAGTAAAGACCAATACAAATATTTGTCTTTTTTTTTTTCTCTCATCAAATATAAGGGTCATGAAACCCACTGTCCACTCTCTAACTGCCTATCTAGCCAGCAAGCCTGGTATTAATGGTAGGAGCCTGGGTGAACCCCAAGGCTTGATTTGGGGTGATCTTGTGTGCCGTTTGAAGTATGATTTCTAAATGATATGAGAACACAAGCCTAGAAACAGGTCATGTCTTTCATTTGTAGGAGTAAACATTTAACTTCTGAAAAATGAGTCCAGCACCTCTCAAATCAAGGTTTTAAAAAAAAAAACCCTCAGTCTATGAATCGGATGGAGTTTCAGAAAACGGAATTTAACATATGCTTCCCACAAAGGAACATGGAGATCAGCAGGATTTAAAAATGTTTTGAACAATTCGTGATGAAATTTTATGGCATAAGCTTCAAACTGTCTGAAAATTTTGTTTGAGGTCTTGAATTATGTCAAATTTCCTTGAAATCTCTGTTTTGCTTTGCAGATGTTTACACAAATAGTGACAGAAATCTTGCTGCTGGCCATCACCAGATATAATCTCTTTCCCTGTGGACTTCAGGTATATTTATAGAAATGCTCCCATATCCCTCCCCGCAAAGGAGGAAGAAGCACAGCCCCCTGAACAGTAGGACCTCATAACCTTGGGTGGAGCATGCACTAATGACAGCACCAGAACCAGCAGCAGCAAGAGCAGCTACAGATGGGACGGATAGCCATTACCAGGTCCTAGGCTAAGCTCATATCTATGCTCATTCCATCCTCACAGTTCTGTGAGGTGAGCACTGTTATTTGTTTTGTATAGATGAAGCAGCAAGACCCACAGTTAAGTAACTTGCTTAAAGTCACAGGGCTAACAAGTGGCAACGCGTGGATCTGAACTCACATCAGTCTGAGTCCAAAACGAAGCCTCTTGCCTGCTCTATTCGTCCACCTTCACACAAACCCATAAAAGCCTGCACTCCACAGTCTGCAGGCGTGTGATCATGCCTCTGAGACCATCTGCATTGCAGAGAAGACATTTCTTCTCAGACAGAAGCAGAGAAAGGTGTCCAAGCTCGAAGAGCACAGTGAGCTTCACATACATTCTGCTGTTTGTCACTTTCCCAATTATACCAGTGCCTGGAGCTGAGGACCCCTACTTGGTAAGGGTCCTGACACTGGGGTCCCCACAGAGACAGTGTCTTAGTTTGGGCTGCTATGACAAAAATACCACACAGTTGGGGGCTTCAACAATAGAACTTTATGTCTCACGGTTCTAGAGATGGGCAAGTTCAATGTCAAGGTCCTGGCAGGTCCGACGTATGGTGAGGTCCCATTTCCTGGTTTGCAGATGGCAGTCTTCTTGTGTCCTCACATGGTGGAGAATAGAGAAAGAAAGCAAGCTTTCTTGGGTCTTTTTATAAGGGCACTGATCCCATTCATGAGGGTTCCACCCTCATGACCTAATCACCTCCCAAAGGCCCCACATCCTGATACCATCACATTAGGGGTTAATATTTCAATATATGAATTTGGGAGGGAGGGAGGACACCAACATTCAGTCCATAGCACTGGTACAGCATTGGGGATTGGGGAGTTTAGGATGGGGAAAAATCAAAGCCAGTGGATGGGTGGGCATGGGCTCCCACATCTGCAGGAAGTGCCAGCAACCAACTCCACTACGCACAGAGCTTTGTCACCGTCTGGCCAGCTTCTCAGTCTCACCCCCCAGCCACCGAACATGTACTGAGCACTCAGTGTCTTTGCTTTGACAACACAGAGTAAGTTGGCTTTCTCACAATTACAAATGACCCTACAGGGCGCCTGGGTGGCTCAGTGGTTTAAAGCCTCTGCCTTCAGCTCAGGTCATGATCTCAGGGTCCTGGGATCAAGGCCCACATCAGGCTCTCTGCTCAGCAGGGAGCCTGCTTCCTCCTCTCTCTCTGCCTGCCTCTCTGCCTACTTGTGATCTCTCTGTCAAATTAAAAAAAAAAAAATCTTAAAAAAAAAGATCTAATTTCTTAAAAAAAAAACAAAAAAGAAAAAAAACAAATGACCCCACAGACATTCCAAATGTAAAAAATTCCAAATGTAACTCTGTTCCCCAAGATGGTGGCTGCTCTGCTGGTAGGTGAGTAGTAGCACCACCCTCTGAACTTTCTACTGAATGACCTCAATTAACTTAATAATGCCTCAGTCACGACCTGATATCAGTGAAGTTGTTTTATGTACCTGGGCAAAAAAAGAAAAAAAACTAGCTTCCTATTAATTTGTTCTAACTTGTCACAATTTTGTCTACTAACATAGAAGATATTAATGATGATGATGATGATGATGATCTGATCTTAAAAATTATTTAACAGACCATGATAGAAGATAGAGATAGATAGATAGATAGATAGATAGATAGATAGATAGAAAGAAATGACCAAAGTCTGATTTGTGGTAGGACTTCATAATAAATTTTCATATGTTTTTAGGTTTTAAGAATAATATTCTAAAACCAAACAATATTGAACATTAATATTATTAAATTAATTTGTTAATATTATGCATTAATTCATTATATACATTTATACCCTCTAGATATTAATTTTTCTTACATATGAGTGTGAGTACTACCTATATTTTGAAATCGTTCTGGAGTTTCAGCTGTTTAATACAATTAATATTTAAATATTTTTATTTTGCTACCCTATGCTTAATTTTAAGTGTTGTGAAATTTAAATGCAGATAATTTTCTGAAGCTGTAAATCACTTGACCTACAGATTTATTCAATTTTTACAAGTATTTGTTTTCTTACTGCAAAAGACCACTCTCTGATTTAAGGATAAGCAGAGTAGTCTATGTCATCAATTTGGCAGTGTAATCAGAAATAGCTCAAACTGGATTTCTCTGTCCACCAAATTCTTCAGCCTGTCTTCTTTGCTAAGAAATGTATTAAACGGAGCAATGATGTCAACAAAAAGTTATGATCAGCACCACTCCAAAATATCTCTCTTAGGAAGAAAAATGCTTGAACAAGCTCATGCATCCACAAGTTCGAAATCGTAAAGATCGAAATTCTTTCATGTGGTGGTCTCAGCCGACACAGCTCGGTTTAAAACTTTAGTTATGAGGTTGGTTAACAGGTGCAGGCACAATACCTCACAAAATTGCAGAATTGGCCATTTTGCGACTGTCTGAAAGATTATCAGCAGCCTGGGGCAAAAAGAGCAAGAAACAGGAAAGGTTTTGCTTTTGAACAGCACTGTTAATAGATAGTCAACAACATGTCAAGTGACTCACATACTAATCTAAGAGATCACTGAATTTTAAAATGTTTTCACTCTGGCTTCATGAATCTTTAAATATTAGTAGCAATGCTCAATTAGTAACACTTGTTAGCATCACTGAGAAAGAAAGAGTTGCAAAAACACCATTTGTTCTGCAAAAAGAGTACCAAAATAAAATACTGGAGGCACAATAAATATTTAGAAAGTGATAAAAGCCCACACATGATACGTTTGGAACAGGTATGATATTGAAGGAACACAGTGTCGGTTTGTGACCTGAGCAGTGTTGCGGTGGTGGAAAGAAACGGGGGAAACAGGACCTCTGTCTTCCTCACCATCACGGGGTTCAGCTCTTTGTCACAGAGAATTCTCTTATCTGAACATGTGAATTTCATGTTAAACCTTGCTATCATGGGGTACCTGAGTGTCTCAGCTGGTTAAGCATCTGCCTGCAGCTCAGATCATGACCCAGGGGTCCTGGGATCAAGCCCTGCATCAGGCTCCCTGCTCCCTCTCCTTCTCTCCCTGCTTGTGTTCCCTCTTTCTCTGCCTCTCTTCCTCTCTCTGTCAAATAAGTAAAATCTTTAAAAAGAAAATTCTATTAGGATGGCAATCCTAATTAAACCCATGCGCCACAGTTATTATGAAGAAACTGGATCAGAATAAAAGTCTGTGTTGTTTTCAAAAAAAAAAAAAATCTTGGATACCTAAAGGAAGAATTTTAAAGAAGTCATGAGCTAATAAAGGAAGACCTGAGAAATTTGGGGGGTTGGAAGGGTTTGGTAAAAGAGAAATAAGTTCCACTTTGCATATTTGCATAAGGGTAACTATTAGCTTCAGGAAATGGCTTAATTAACTGACACTTGAATCCACTTAATCTAAAATCTCTAAGTCCCCACAGTAACTCATCAGAGTGCACTCATAAGGTTTATGCAAAAGATCAAGTCAAAAATTCAACTTTGGGAAAGCAAAGTTAAAAATGCTTCATTGTAACATATAAACATATTTTAGTTTGAATAAAAAAGACTAAAAATTAAGACAAGTAGAGCAACATTTGTGAAAATCATCACTTTGAGATAATTCACATGAAAAATTCAATGGAATTTGAAATCCAATTACATTATCATAAGAAATTTCAACAATGCATCTACCACTGAAACAAGGAACGAGAAACAGGTTAGATACAAAGAATGGATCATACTCTTGATGTGTTCATTTAATCTTTAAAGACGCTGAATCACCTGTATTCCAGTTAAGGGAAAGAAAGTGTTTCTACCCACACGAGAACATTAAACTAACATGTACGCTCTTTTGCCATTTGCTATAACATGGAGCAAGCATGATTTCCTTGAGAATTTGTGTGAACATCATTTATCTTGAATGGTAACTGTCTTTATCTTAACTAATGGTAACTACCATTACCATAAATGATAACTATAGAGATTTTCAAGAGATCAGCATTAAAGAATACTGATGAGGATTTGTGTGTAGCCATTTCAAGCATAAAAGATATTTTTTAAAAGTTATGTTCAAAGAAGTTAATAATAGGGGCTGCTGGGAGGCTCAGTCAGTTAGGCATCTGCCTTTGGCTCAGGTCAAGATCCCTGGGTCCGGAGATCCCACATCCCTGCTGATCAGGGAGCCTGCTTCTCCCTCTCCCTCTGCTGTTCTCATTCTCTCTCTCTCTCTCTCTCTCTCTCTCTCTCTCTCTCATAAATAAAATCTTTAAAACAAAAAAGAAGTTAAAAATAATAAAAAGTATTTATGTTTTCCCTAATGATTTATATGTTAATATTTTTGTCACATTTAACGTAATATAAAGATAACGTGGTAAATGTTTTCTCCAAATCCCACTAGATGCCTCCAATTCCTGTCTGAGTTATCCCATACGTATATTTTCATTTCCTGAGCATTCCACCTTGCGATGGTCAATTTTAGGCATTAACTCTATTGTGTCACTCCATCTCTGGGAGTGTCTGTGAGGGTGTTTCGGGACAACATTAGCATTTGAATCAGTGGAGGCAGTAAAGCAGACGGACTGCCTTTTCCAACGGGGTAGGTACTGTCCAGTCCCTTGCCGCCTTGAAGAGAACAAAAACCAGTGGGTTGATTATCTGTGTTAAACACTAATAAAGCAAACTTGAAGGAACACTGAACACTGACTATATGTAGAAGGAGAAAAGGTGTGGGTTCAAGTGTTGGCTTTGTTCCATATTAGCTATATGATCTTGAACAAGTTCCTCGGCCCGTCTGTGGCTCTCTTTCCTCATTTGTAAAACATGGACAAAAATTATCTCTTACCTTGTATGTTTGTGAGGGGAGTTAAATGATGTTTGTTACACAAAAGTCCTTGGAGATGCTTAAAAACTACCATTTCTTTCTCCTGGGATAGTAGTTTAGTGTTATGTAACCCAGTTATTGGGCCATGAATTAACAAGAGGCATAGAACCCACCATCCAGTGTGGGAACTGATCTAATACTCATACCCCGAGCTCACAGCGCCTGTCTTCCACAGAACATGCAATCCTGGAAGGACTTAGGACTCCAGCCAGGAAAGCTGCAAGTCTAGAGGCACTGAGGAACACAATAGTCCCATGGCTATTTATGACTACATGTCACCCTAGGACTTGAAATCCCATGAAAAGTATGATCTGGGACTCAGTGGTGTGCCCCACAGGACTGACATAGCAGAGAAGAAAGCAGTGTCACACAGGATCGGGCCTGGAGAGGATAACTCCCTTTACTCCCCAACACAATGAATTTCTAATATGATGGACAGATTAATATTATTAACTTTGGCAAATCCACAACCCTCCGACCCCTTGAGGGTAGAGAAGGGACTTGTTGATTTGGAGAGTCTCCAAAAATAATTTCACGTGAGAAACCTCTCTCTCGGATGGTCCCTACAGAGGAAGCATGCTAAATTAGAAACCATAATCTGAAGGGATCACGTAACGGCCCTGATGGTGTGGTTGGCTGAAGGGTCAGCATGCCATGTCCAAAACGTGGACTTGTTCAGGGGGCCAGAGCACACGGGAATGAAATTTTGTAACAGAGGGAGACCACGTCTTGAGTAGAAAGATCGAAAGGCACAGACCACGCCAGCCTGGATGAGAAGCAAGGGCTTCATCTGCGAAGAAGTTCACCCATACAGCTTGCGAGGAGGGGTGGTGGGTGAAGACCTTCGGCACATCTTAAAAAGGAGAAGCTTCCAGGGAGACAAGCAGGAGTTCGGAGTTCTGTGGGATAAGATTTCCAGAGTTTCCTCTAAACCACACATGGAGACCAGAGGAGAGACCTGAACCTGCTCCCTGAGAAAACGCGGGGCTTCGGCACAGCCAACCAAGGCTAGTCTGTTCTCCTCGGAAGCAGCTACTCATCCTTAACAAACTCTGAAGGGCCAGAGAGGTCAGGAAATCTTAGAAGTGAGAGATGGAAAGCATCCAAGAGATCACCTTATTTATCCTCCTGACAGTTGGATTGTTCTGCCCAATGCTCCTTTCCGCGTTTGATCTACGTCCCAGCTACGAGTCCCCCTTGAAGAGCCACATTCCCTCTGGAGACACATGCTGTCAGGAAGCATTTCATGATTTCTGGCCTATTTTCTTCTCCTCTGACTTTCAACACTACAGGTCTAGTCTGGGGAGACCAGATGTTTGGTCAGAAGTTTGGGACTGAACCAAGGAAAAGAAATGTTGGGATCGGCCATGGAGCGGTGCACATTTCAACAGCTCCCAACAACAGTGTATGCTTTGGGAGAGGCAAAATCCCAGGCTGGGAGCAGGTGGGGATAGCTGGGAAACCCCTCAGGGGCAGGACTTCTGTTACCTGGTGGAGGAGGTGGCTGCCAGGAGCTCTAGCTGCCAGAACTAGAGGTCTCTGGAAGACCCCTCTGCCTGTCACCAACCCCACCCTCTCTCCTAATCCCTCTCTTCCTGCTGTAATCCCACCTCCAGCAACTAAGTGAAAGCTAAAGCTTAAAAAAGGAGACATGGGGGCTGATACTGTCACCCAGGAAAAAACAGCCAATGGCAGCTCTCTTCCCAAACCAGTCCTTTGATAGCAATGCACGCTAAAGTCTGGGATGAAGAGATTATGTCTGTCTTGTTTATCATGATATAGCACATAGCAGAGCAGCAAGCACATGGTAGATCTTTAATAAATATGTGTCTGATTGGATGAAAGTGAAGCAGGAGGAATCCTACACATAGGGGAGGAAGAGGCGCTTCACAAATCAACATGTAGAAAGCAACCAGCCAAAATGTATGGCTGAGATCTTTAGGAAACCTTTTATCAATTTTATATATTTAATTGTCCCAAGTGGTCCAGGAGAAAGATACCTGTTTATCATTCTGAGAAATATACCAGCATCCAACTCTCGACCAGGCACCTGGCTTTTGTGAGCCAACATGAACCCATCATCTCTAACACAGGATAGGATCACCCCCATCCTTCTCACTGGTTCTTAGTTCAGACCCCCAAAACTTCTCTTCTTGCTGGGTCATCTACTAGTATCCTCCAGGCCTAGACATAGCCTCTTCCAATCCTTCTCCTGTAGTGCTTCCAGAGTAATCTTTATAGAATCAAGATCTGATTATGTCCTCCTCCACTTACATTCACCAGTAATTTCCAGTTGCCAAAACTCCTACTTGCCCTTCAAATCTCAGTGAATCTCTTCTTGCTGCCCCCAGGCTGATTTACACCCTTCTCTTCTGCTAACACTCAGCACACAGATGGCTTCTAGCACTTGGGACACTATTCTCTGCTGGCCCCACAAGGCTATGAGCTGCTTAAGAACAGCACCACATCTTTCATTTGGATTCTCCAAAATTGAGAACAGGACTTGGCACACCGTAGGTTCACAGAGAGGCTTGTTAGATGGAAGGAAGGATGGATGGATGGCAAAGCCAAAGCAGACTCCTTTAACTCTCTCAGGGGACCAATAGGAAGAGAGTCAAAGCCAAGATTTCCCAGCCAGACAATAAGACCCCAACAGGGGGAAACAGCTTTGTTAAAGTCATCTCACTTAGGGGGCAGGTGAATATTGAGGAAAGACTTTAACAGCTGGTTTCAAATAAGAGATATTGGCAAAAAGTCCCAACAAAGAACACAAACAGAAGTGACACCAGGAAAGACCCAGATTATCATTATTAATTACCCTGTCATTTTAATTCATTGTATTCTAACATAAGCCAAACTAATTAGGTCTTATTCTGCAAACAAACTTTTCACGGCCTACTACATGAAATTCTTCTCTAATAGGTAGCATCTGCAGCATTCATCCCATCCACTAACTTGGTAACCTTCTCCTAAGGAAATATTGGACTCATGTGATGTGATTCAGACAGAGATGAGCTGTGCAGCTCGGTCATAGTCCGCAAGTCCGGCACTCTTCCTCGATGCGCCTTCCCAAAGAGTCTAGACAGAAGCAGCTGGTCAGTCGGGTCCCTGGTAGGAGGTGTCTGAGTGAAAAGGAGCCCAACCATCCTTCTATGGAGTGTGCATGCAAAACTCACCACGTGCTGCAGTCAGAGATGCATTCTGTGGTCAGGCATGAGCTGGCTTTAAACACAGTGGGAGTCCAGAGAGAAGGGAGGTACCAATGGGCTGGTCTAGTCTGAGACCCAGGTGATTTTCAGTACTTGAAAGATGGTGGCGTAAGAACAGCAAGAAGAAGGAGGTTTGGGGATGAGGGAGGTTCTTTTGTTTTGTTTTGTTAAGCAAGGGCCTATAATAAAATCAAAAGACAACACAGAGAGTAGGAGCCACAATTCCCTTGCTACATTCCCAGTTCTGGTCTTTCCAAAATAGAAAGCCTTTGCCCCCACGCTGTGAGAAAGTGGGAAGAACAGCAAGGGCCCTTCTTCAGAAAACTTCCAAAGGCATCAAATGCACCATGCCCTTCACCACTGCTATATGACAAGGGATCAGTGACGAAGCTGCCAAATGGGGACTGTGCAAAACCTCTCTGGGGGTACCTGACATGCCCAACTCTGTGCTCATCAGGCTACCACGATACAGAGCGGCAGACAGCCTGGTGCTTGGCCTCAGCAAAGAGTCAAATCTCAGATATAAAGTAAAAATGTTAAAAGCAGTGGACCCCTGGCCTTAATGTGTGTCTTCCCTAGCGTTGGCTTGTCCTTCTAGGTTTTTAGTAGACTCTACAAGAAAGCACAGAGGCTTTGTCTTTGCATCTATGCAAACTGCCTGGGTCTTTCTTATGAATATGTGTGTGTCGGGGGGTGATGCTTTGGGGGGTACCTGCCAGACCCTGCTTCTTCTCCCGGTTAGCAGCATTTTCCTTGGTGAGAAAGAAACTGGGAGAAGCCTCCCTTCCCACTGGATTCACTCAGCACACCAGAAAGCCCAGGGGCTCCTTGATATAATACTGCCTTCTAGAGAGCGAGGCCCTTGGCCTTCTAGTTCCCCAGCTCATATCATTTTGCTCCATGCCTGCTGACTCACCTAGCTGACTGCTTCTGCCTCAAGCACACAACTCACTGACTCTTAGCCGCTGCTGCCCTTCTCTGGCCTGCGTCCCCCAGGAGGCCTTGCAAGCATGCCTGCCCAGCGGGAAGGACAGGGAGCTCCTCTCCAAGGGCACAGATGGCCCATTTCTAGGGCTAGCCAGGTCTTTGGTTCTTCCCTAATAATAGCTAGTTTTTTTTAAAAAATTAAAAGAAAGTACAATTTTTTGTGATTTTTTTTCTGCTTCGCTTTGATGTCAAAAGCATTAAGAGCTATATTAAAAATTTCTTTTTACAAATATAGGGCAATCAAATGCATAGTATCTTTGGGCAAGCCACCATAAGCATGATAATTGTGTCTGCAATAAAAAGCAAAAAACCTGACATGAAGTTTTATTTCAGAATAACAGGCACGTCAGGAGGGCCGGAGTCTACAACCAGATGGATCTTCACTCTGTGTGCACATGGCTTGTCCCATCACGCTTTCCGGTCCCTTGGCCTCCCATACGCAATTTAAGAACAAAAGTGCATGAGGGGATAGATGTGAGGACATACAAGTGATTCTGGAGAAATACAACTCATGTTCATTGTTTTTAAAATTCCATGACTTCGGAGTCAAACTACAAGAACAGATGCATTAGCAGTTGAATTGTATGTACTCATTTATTCTGTCAGCAAATATGAGTTAAAAGTCAATTATGTGCCAGGCCCTCTTCTACGTGCTGGGTAGAAGTGTGTATCAAATGTGAAGGAATTAGAAGATGCACATGAGCGAGTAGAGGCCGACATCTCGCAGAACAGCAGGGCAACTTCCTTACTGACAACACTGAGCTCCAACTCACAGTCTCAGCAAGTACAGTCAGTCTGTCTCTTTTAAAAAGCAGGAACATTTTCAAGCATTAAAGAGCAGAGACAGAGAGACAGAGAGATGATGGGGGCAGTGGGGGGATGGGGATGGTAGGTGTGGAGATTTTTTTTTCTGCTAGAACCTAAGTCCATTTATATCATTTGTCAAAATCTTCCCATTCACTAAAATAAAATAAAACACCACGTCTGTTAAAGTATTGAATGTAAATACTCAGTAGTCACTGGAGGGACACTGACCAGCAGGGAAGGCAGAGGATGACTAGGTGAAGACCCTCGAGCCATGTCATTTGAGGGATGGTTGAGGGAAAGGTGGTTTACCCAGGCGGAAAAAGTTAAAGGATGTATACCACCTGCTGTGAACCATCTGGCAGGATGTCCCAAAGCAGGAGATAAATTATTTGTTGTGGTTTAGAAATAAAAAATTGGAATCAGTGGCTGAGTTGGGCGGGACACAGATTTTGGCAAAACATAAGGACGATTCTCCAGCAATTAAAACAATCCGACAATGGGCACGGCTGCCCCCAAAGCTAGGGTAAGCCGCTGCTCAGGCTGGAGACGGCTGCTGAACTTCGCTAGTGGGCTGCTAACCAGCCACGGACAGAAAATGAGAGCAGGCACTTGCAGGCAACTGAGAGACCTTTGTAGCAGCAGGCATCGCTGTGACAACCCAGGGTAGCCACATCTGACTGAACAGGCAAGAGATTCTTATCAAACTCCTCGGGGGAATCGTATTCCAGTCGTGAGCAGCTAGGACCGTGTTACAAGGTGCCTCTCTTGATGCGAGTTTGTCAGACTGAAAGCATTACACAACCTCGAGTCCACTGATTTTAAATTAAAGGTTATTTAATGTATCACAACTTGCAGGATAAAATTGTTGCAAATGGCTATTGATGAGAAGCTGAAGATGAATTTTTTGAGCACAGTATCACTGGTTTCATTTTGAATAAAAGTTAAAAATTAAACATCGTGAAGCAGCTGACACTGTTTGAAAACCACTTCTAATCCCACCAACCAAGCTCTGGTGTATCTACTATGACAATATTTCGACATAGGAACAATTTAGACATACATTCTCCCCCTTGCCATCCTGCCACGGAGAGTAATACTGTTGTCAATCCAACCTTACTCAGATTAATTAGCAAGCAAGAAGATAAGTTGTTCATTGCACTAAAGTAATGATACCTCGTGTCCATTCAGACTGTGCGTAGAGGGATATAATATGGGGACTCCCCATTTTACTCAAAATGTATTATGCTAATACAGAAGGGCAACTCTTTACTAGTGTGGAAGCAATTCTTTATGCTAACCACATAAACACACACCTGGTAATAAACATGTCCAGTTTGGGCAATTCACTTTTCTAGGCTCTATTTGCTTTCATGACATTTATTGAAACATAATTTTATGTCTGTGAATTTCATAGTAGAAAGGGATGGCTTGTATTTTAGGGGTTTCTTATGTATTCTTCCAGTAATTCATCTTCACAGCATTTTGCCAATGTGCTGGTCTGCACTGGGACTGGAGACTTTAAAAGCTGGTCCTTAGCCACATAAAGAGAAACACTGGGACAGATGTCCAACCAGAGCTGGAGGAGACCCACTGCTATGAAGCTGCACTAGGAAAAGCCTCCTTAAGAGATGGGGGACACTAGCTTGCACAGCCCCGCCATGCTGTGTCTGGACACAGCAGGCCCTCAGGGTCAAATACTAACCCTGAACCCATGTAAAGTATACACTAACTGCAAATACCAGACCTATGAATGGTATACACCGCAAATTGACTTTTTAAAATCCTTCATAGTCCATGGGAGGCAAGAGAGATTGTTGAAGGCTCAAAACTATGTCAGATGAATCAGGCTCAATGAATTAGCCTTGAAAAGTAAAAAAGAAAAAAAAAAAACCCTCAAGACTATGTCCTCACTCTCTTCAAAAAGTCTATCATGGTTATCATGGCAGAAGTTATAAAAACTCTAAGTATACTGAGATGTTCCAACTAAAACTGCAATGGGGAGAAGGGGTAGAAAGGCAGATCCTGATTCAAAAAAAGAATTTTTCAACCATTGTAACTGCTCAGAAATGATGAGAGTACTGTCTCATATAGCCATGAGTTCTGCCTAAGACTAGGGACATTTGGGGCTCTAGAGGAGATTAGATGCCTGCATATGGAAGAGCTTGGATTCTGTTGGTTTCTTAGTGATTTCTCCAGGGATTGTCCTAAGCCTTTTGTCATGTAGTATGTTTACTCCAACCTCACAGCAAATCTAGAAAATAGGTGTCCTTATCCACACCTAATGAATAAGAAATCAGAAGCCTACAGAGTACATAATATGATCATAGATATACAGAAATGGCAGGCAAGAGGTGGCATCATGGCCTAGCCAACTCCGTGCTCTAACCAGAACGTGACATTGTCACTGACTCTAAAAGTCCATAATTCAGCGTACCCAAAAATGTGGAAATGGGATGAGAAACCTACAAAGAGAAGAAATACCTCCAAGATCAAAGTGACCACAGCTTTGTTTGTTTGTTTGTTTTTTCATATGCCACGAAGTAAATTTTGAAGTTTGGGGCTCTTCTTCTACTGAAGACTTCTAGAACACAGTGTGCAAACGCCTCCGCTCTTTCTTCCATTTGCTGCTTCCTCTTCCATAACCTTCTCCCTTCTGGTGTCTCCTCTCCAAATTGTATTTTCAGAGAGGTGGCTAGAGACAGAAATGTTTAGCCCACAGGAACGTACTACAATGGCAGAATTTCTGGCATGCGAGAAAGATTCTTTTACACAGATCTTTCCAGCACTCCCCATCATAGCACAGAGGGCAAAGTTGGTCCTCCTGTGGAGTACTATCAATCTAAGCACATTTCAGCAGTGGTTTTCCTGGAAAATACACAGATTCATCCACTCATGTTTTAGATAAAGATTTGCAAATCCTCTTTTGTAAAGAGAAGTCTAAGTCAGGTCATTACTTCTTTGATTCTTGCAGAAACAGGAACAGAGGTCCCAAGACTCTGACTCACTGTCCAGTGCCCTGACCCTAAGCAACCCAGCCAAGTCCTGGTCATGAGAGAGATGGCATTCTTCTGTCTGCTCTCTCTCCATTGCTTTTGATTTTTGTACACTCTGAGTCATCTCTACAGATTCCATATGACCAGCTGGGTAGCCAGCATCCAGCTCTGTCACTTCTTTGATGGATGTGTGTCCCCTTAAGCATCTGCGCAGGGCACCTGTTCTCCGCCCCGCAGAGGGCCAGCAATTCTCCATCTTCCCTCACTCGCCTTCAGTGCTTGGCCCAATCGGATGTTACTAGCAAAGCTTTCCCTTACTCATAATGGATCTGTCTGATTGTGTAACTTTATCCATTTACTTCGGACAACATTTCCAGCTCTGTCTAATCTCCAAACAGATGAATAATTTTCACTTGTGCATTTCAATGTGCTTGGGAAACATTCAAGGTTCAGAGGTACAACTAGAAATACTTCCAGAAAGATGAGTCAAATAATGTTGGAGGTGACTGGGAAAGAGAAGAAAGGGTCCTGCCACGCCTCTCGTGAGCCAACGGCCCTGATGTGCCCTTTGGGTCACCGTTTCCAGTTTGCAAGTCCTTGGCTGCTGAAATGAAATGTTCATCTCTTTGTTCTGCCTCCTACTTTCTTCTCTTTCTCTTCCTCCTCCTCTCTCTCCTCCAGTTTCCCACCTCCATGCAGGACATTGCCTAATGCCCACTGATAACCCACAAAGCCTCACTTAGTCTGTTAGGAGATTGCTTTCCTGTAAGGGTGCAGAATCCCATATATTTGCCAGCAGGGTGACTGCTTTCTAACTAAGGATGAACATCTTCTTCCCCAAGGATGTGATAGGGAAAATGGCCAGAGCGGACCTTTTACTTTTCTTTTCAGGGATATAAGGGTGCCTTGGAAGAACAAGAAAACGCCAGGATAGCCAAAAAAAAAAAAAAAAAAAAAAAAAATTATATATATATTCCTGGGATACCTCTCATAGAAATGCATCCCAAATGTGGTCCAAAATAAACTGAGGATTTGCCTGTACAACAGCTTCTGACACTCACCATAGCATTCAGTTAACCAAACCCACAGACTCAGGCTTTCACACCTGTGAGAGTAGGAGTGAACAGTTCTATCGACTCGGCCTCCAGAAATGAGCGGAGCAGAAATGCCTCCCAGGCGCGACTGGGTCTGTGTAGCCCTAGAGAACAGAAGCTAGCCTCGGGCCTTGCTTTCCCTATAGGGTAGGTCTGCATCATCCATATAATTTGCAGAGCCTTGACAAAAAAGTATTTTGCATGTGAGGAAACAGGAGAAACTATTCCAGGAACCAGCTGGACAAGAGTTCACCTGTGGGGAGCAGGGCATGCTGGCTGCTAGGCCAGGCCTGCTCTCGGCCGCTGGACCCCAGCATGACTCCTACATGAAGCCTTTGCTCTCGTGCTGTAAAGGCAGCTCCTCGAGCACCAGTTCAGGCGCCGACCAGAAGGCTTGAGTTCTCTCCAAGCCCGGACGCCCCAAGCCCTTCCCATCTCTCTATCACGGCACACATTCTGCCTGTTCCCCTTCCTCTCTCTGCCCCTGCCACCTCTCCCTTCTCCTACTCTTTCCCCAGCCTCCTCCTCTGCTGCCCAGCCTTTGCCTGTTCATGTTTTTTCAGCTGTCTCTCTGGCCCACTGCTCTTCTCAATCTTTACACCCTTCCTGGACAAGCTCGCCCATTCTCATGGCTTCCACCCCCCACTGAGTTCCCCCAAATCCACAGCCCAGGTGGGACCTCTAGCTCGCTTCTCACCACCTCTGCCCTTGTTTAGGGCCTATCCTACTCCGTGTATCCTGATTTCTTACTGTCTTGGCCCCTTCTGCTGAAACACCCCACTGATCCTTTAATCTCTGACCTGGAAATTATGCTGAGTCAAGAAGGCAGCGTGGTGAGGTGGAAGGGCCTGGACCATGAAGGCAGGCAAGGCTGAAGTTCTTTCTCCAACCAGTAAGAGCTGTGTGTCTCTGGATTACCTGTCTCGATTCTCAATTGCCTAACCTGGACAATGAGGCCAGCGCTGCAGGGCTTGCGTGAAGATTAAATAAGGTAATGCATGTGAAGTATTCCGCACAGGGCCTCACTCATCATCGGCCTTAAATTAGTGGTGCCAATGTAATAAAAATAATAATACAACAATACAATAGCCACAGCAGCAACCATAATAACATGGTAACTGGATGCTCACGTGCCATCTCCCAGTGTCCTGCTTCCCCAGCCCAGGTTGGATGCATGCTTTCAGCCATCCCCAAAGCCTCAGCAGCCTCCTGTTCTTGTCCCACTCAGGCCCCTCTCCACCCCATGTGTGCTCTCATCGCCCAAGGACCCCCCCCACCACGAGACAGGACATCCTGATAACAATAAAAGCACCAGATGTGCAACAGACAACAAACCTAACACTCCGCTGGCTTCTCACAAGGCTGATTTTTGAATCTTCCTCTGCTCTCAGCTGCTCGGATGGATTGGTACAGCTGCCCTGGCTCAAGGGTCCTGGGTGACTAGTGAGGAGATGGGCTGTGAGTGGGGTCCAAAGAGAAACACAGGATAGAGCAGAATCAAAGACAGAAGAGACGCTACCACATACTGCACACTCTGCCCTTGACTGTGGAGCCAGGGGCTCTTCAAGGCACCTCGTGGTCTACCTGATGCCAACCTCAAAGGGTAAGGACGCCCCACGAGTACCCTGATCTCCCTTAGAAACACAAAACGAATGTCTATTGTGAGCTGATAGAAGCACTCTCTGTCTTTTCAGTTCAAAGGTGTTTTCATTTCTTAATTTTTAATACCTATTAAAGGAATAGTCATTTTATAACTTTTTACCAATGTATCTTTCTCAGCTTCAGGTAAAGCCCACCCCCTTCACTTCAGAATTCCATGACTTGGTGAACACAGACATGCTTGGCTTTTCATTTTTTATTTTTTTTAAAATCCCAACAAAGACTGGTTAATGCCATCCATACCACTTCCGCATTCAGGGATACGTTACACTCTCCACCATGCTTCCTCTTTGTAGGCAGAGGACCATACCGCAAGAAAGTACCATCCTCCTCATTTAACTGGAGTGTAGCCTAGTATCAGGCAACTGAGCTAACTGACTTCCCAATATGGTACCCGACTCCATACATATTACCTAAAACTGTGCTCTCCAATCTTCTTGTTTTCTTAGTGCACATAGAAAAATAATACCTTTCATAAGGCTCCCTGGAGTAAACAGATGATGCTGCTCACAGCTGGCGGTAACTAAGCCCCAGCTCTGAGGGGGGGGGGGCAGGACCTGTATGACTTCCCCCAAGAATTAAGGAGATCCACATCTCGGACACACCTGTAACCCATTTGCAGCAGCTCAGCACGGCCTGGCACCCCTGTTGAGAAGCTCTACCTAAAAGATTATCTTATTGCCCAAGAGACCAATAGAATGTTCATTCCTTTAAATAAGATCGTCTCTTCAGAAAGTCCCAAGTCTATTTTTCACCTCAGTGTTAGCGTCTGTGAAATACGCCTCCCATTCAGTAGTCAGTGCTTGGTCATCCTCAGCAAGGAAGATGGCCTGGTGGCCATGATAAAGAATCAGGAGCCAGTGCATGCTGAATCTGTGATTCAGCGGCCACAGCTTCTGACTCACTTGCACCAAATGACCTGTAGAAAACCACTGGACTTTGGTGGGCCCTAATCAGAGGAGCCAAAAAATGATATCAGAATAGGTTTCTACTGGAAACCAAACACTGTGAAAATTGAGACTTCCTGAGCAGATAAATTAAAAGTAAGCTCTACAGGAGTAGCATGACGAAAGCCATATGTTGCGCTTTAACAGACCCAAGACAGAAAACAACCATAGCCTATAATATCACACAGTGTCACAGCCTTACACTCCTATAAACTGCTGAGCTGTGTCAACAAAGGCACCTGGCAACTGTCCTTTCTGTGTCAAAAGCATTAAGTTGTAAATGCTGTGGACTCTGAAGCCAGGCAGACCCGGGATGGAATCCTGACTTGAATCCATGCTGACTCTGTGATGGTGGGCATGTTGCTCCCGTGAGGCTTAGCAAGCTCATCTGTAAAAGAGGAATAAATGCATCCTCTAAATTATCTCCACAGATACCAAAACAAACAAATGTTGACAGAAATCCCACAATGGTCCTTGACTTTTAAAAAAGCACCAGGAAAAAAGGAAAAGATGCTACTGTGTCAAAGCTCATGGTTAAACAGCAGAGGCCATCAAAGCTCATGGTTAAACAGCAGAGGCCATCACTCTGAAGGCAACAGTAGGACAGGGAGGTCCCAGTTGCCACCACAGTTTTACACCATAACAGAAATGTTCATAGGAAAAAATTAGGTACAAAAATTGGAAAATAAAGTTCCAGTTTCAGACCAATAAGAACTAGATGTACTTTTCCCTATTTTCCGTGTTAAAACCTGTTTTATTTGTGCTAAAATGTTTCTCCTGCTAAAAAACCTGAGCATTATACGTACAACAAACCTAAGAATTTCAAAAAGTAGTAAGAAGATCAGACTGGGTAGGGACTTTGAAACCCATGTAACACCAAGACAGTGAGTTACCCGGATTTTCTTTTTGCCTCATATATCCCAGATGGGGTGCTGGAGAAGCCAACAACTCAGAAACACCAGTGAGGAGGGAGGGAGGGATGGAGGAAAGGAGGGAGGTAAGAGAGAGAGAGAGAGAGAAAGACCCACCAAAGCCAGATTCCCTTTTATCAAAAGGAAAAGAAAAGGGACAACCAAGCAAGACAGAAGTGTCTAGATAATAACCTCACCACCCTAGAAAGACACCATGAAAAAAATCATGGCCACACCCCTACCCCCATTGGCAAAGGCTCAATGGAAAGCCTAAACTTTCACCTTCACCTGACTGTGATGTGGAGCCCTAACTCACACACCCACATATCAGAAAAGCCCAAAAGAAAAGCTGCAATTTTCATCCAGGCTATAATGAGCAACTACCCCATGGAGTCAATGAAGGTTATGTGGGAATTCTGAACTTTGACCACCAAAAACAGGTAGTAAGGTGTCCTTTCTTATCCAGCTGAGTGGGGAGTCAGGATTTTCATCACCATCCTGTGGAAGCAATGACTCTTCACCTGTGTGGTGTCCTCATAGGGAGCAAAAGAAAGGCACTTTCTCCTCCTAACCAGGGTGGTATCATCAGAGGCCCATTGGGCAGCCTAAATTTCTACCCCTACACAAGGAGTAACAAGGTGCCCTTTCCCATCCCTTCACCCCACACCAGGGTGTCAACAGAGGCCAAGTGAAGAACTAGGATTTCCACACTCACTGGCAGTAATGAAGTAGGACTCTCCTTTTACTTCTAATATGATATCAGGCAAGGCTTGCTGAAACAGACTTAAGAAAGACCCAGAGCCTCGTAACATAATACCAGAAATGTCCAGGATACGACCAAAAATTACTCAGCATACCAAGAACCAGAAAAATTTCAATATGAGTAAGAAAAGACAATCAACTGATGCCAAAACCAAGATGACACAAATATTGGGATTGTCTGAAAAATATTTTAAAGTAGCCATCATGAAAATACTTCAGTGAGTAATTATGAGAATGCTTGTAACAAATGAAAAGAATAGTCTTTACCAAGAAATAGAACATATAAAATAGAACCAAATAGCTATTCTAGACCTGAAGTAGTCCATAACCAAAATTAAAAGTCAGTAGATTGGCTCAACAGCAGAATGGCAAAACCAGAAGAAATAATCAAAGAACTTAAAGATAAAACACAAAAAATACTCAATATCAGTTACACAGAGAAAATACTCTATTAAAATGGTTAAGATGGGGAAGAGCAAGATGGCGGAGGAGTAGGAGACCTAGATATCATCCGGCACCAGAAGCTCAGCTGGATGGTTATCAATCTAGTCAGAACACCTACAGACTCAACAGGAGATCGAAGAGAAGAGCAACAATTCTAAGAACAGAAAAGCAACCACTTTCTGGAAGGTAAGATGGGCAGAGAAGTGAATCTGAGGTGACATTTGGGAAGACAGACCACAGGGAGAGGGGCCAGATCCCAGCCAGCAATAGAGCCTTGGAGCACAAAATTGGATCTTTCAGGAGTCCTCTCCACTGAGGGACGTTGCCCCAGAGACTAAGCGGGGGATGGACCCCTTGCAGGGACAGTGTGGTCTCAGGACCCACAGGGTCACAGAAGTCCCCGGGGTGCCTGAGCGTGCCAGAGCTCCCAGGTATCAGAGCAGGAAGGCCGGCTGCAAAGACGAAGTCTAGGAGTGTTCTCTCATCTCGGAGTTACCTTAAACTGTGATCTGAAGTGCAGTCAGGCCAATGCTCTTTGAGAAGAGACCTCACAGGTAGCAGATCCAAGAAGACCCCCTACTTCCTCCATTGGGAGCGGCGGCACAGAAGCTCGCTGCAAGAATCTGCTGGGTTTAGAGACTCCAAAGAGGGTGGAGAGCCAGAGATAGAAACACTCAGTCACAGGCCAGGTGAGCACAGAGTGTGGCTGGAGACCAGGCAGACAGGCATGTTTGACTCCTTTTCTCTGGGGGCACATTGAGGGGTGCAGCCCTGAGCTCTCAGCTCCTCTAGGCCAGAGACTGGGAGGCCGCCATCTTCATTCCTGTCCTCCAAATCTGTACCGGAAGCTTTTAGGGAACAAAAGCTCCCAAGAGTGAACCTCAGCAGAGTGCTTAGCCTGGCAAGGGCTGGGCAACTCTGCTTCTGGCAAGACATTTGAGAGTTACTATGGCAGGCCCCTCCCCCAGAAGATCAGTGAGAATATCCAGCCAAGACCAAGTTCACCAATCAATGAGAATGGTAGAACTTCAGAGCTAGAGCAATGCATCACATAGAATTCATGGCTTTCCCCCCATAATTCCTTAGTCTTTTGAAGTTAATTTTTTTAATTTTATTTTTTTCTTATTCTATTTTTTAATTTTTTTCTCTTTCCTATTTTAACTTTCTTTAAATTATTTTGTCAATACCTTTTTTAAAAAAAGTCTTGTTCAATTTTCATTGTTTTAGCCATATTCTATCCCTTTGTTGTATTTATGCTTATTTTTTTGTATACATAAGGGTTTTCTTTCCTTAAAACATTGGGATACAGTTTCTTCTAATAGATGAAAATATACCCTAAATCTAGTGCATGGCTTTGTTCAAGTCTCTAGCCTCATCACATTCTTTCCTTTTTTTTTTTTTAACCAACTTATGTTACCAATTCATTTCTTAGAATCTTTTTTAATTTTTGTCTTTACAGTCATATTCCACCCCTTCATCATGTATACCCATACTTTTGTACATATATAAGGTTTTTTTTCTTTAAAATTTTGGGAGGCAGTTTCTTCTAACAGACCAAAAAGTACCCAAAATTTAGTGTGTGGTTCTGTTCTATTCAACAGCCTAATCATATATATATATATATATGATACATATATAATCAGCAGATATATAATCAACAGCAGAATGGCAAAATATCCTAATCAGATACATATCTATATCTATATCTATATCTATCTATATATATATATATATATATATACATATATATATAGAGAGAGAGAGAGAGAGATCTTTTTTTTTCCTTTCCTCTTCCCCCAGTTTTGGGTATCTTCTGATTTGGTTAATGTATATTTCTCTGGCATCATTGCTACCCTTTTAGTATTTTGTTCTCTCATTCATATATTCTTTTTTTAAAAAGATTTTATTTATTTGACAGAGAGAAACACAGCTAGAGAGGGAACACAAGAGGGAGAAGCAGGCTTCCTGCCGAGCAGGGAGCCCGATGTGGGACTCGATCCCAGGTCTCCCGGACCATAACCTGAGCCGAAGGCAGTCGCTTAACCAACTGAGCCACCCAGGTGCCCCTCATTCATATATTCTTATCTGGATAAAATGACAAGGTGGAAAAACTCACCTCAAAAATAAAGAACAAGAGGCAGTACCAGTGGCTAGGGACCTAATCAACAGGAACATTGGTAATATGTCAGAACTAGAG
This sequence comes from Spilogale gracilis, assembly GCA_004023965.1. NCBI lineage: Eukaryota > Metazoa > Chordata > Mammalia > Carnivora > Mephitidae > Spilogale > Spilogale gracilis. Next base: position 91,828 of record PITA01004443.1, read on the forward strand.
TTCAGAATGATGATTATCAAGGTGCTAGCTGGGCTCAAAAAAAGCATGGAAGATATTAGAGAATCTCATTCTGGAGAAATAAAATCCCTTTTTGGAAAAGTAAAAGAAATAAAATCTAACCAAGATGAAATCAAAAAAGCTATTAATGAGGTGCAATCAAAAATGGATGTTCTTACTGCTAGGATAAAGGAGGCAGAAGAGATAATTAGTGACATAGACAACCAAATGACTGAAAATAAAGAAGCTAGGAAAAAGAGACAAACAACTACTGGACCATGAAGGGAGAATTCAAGAGATAACTGATACCATAAAATGAAACAATATTAGAATAATTGGGAACCAAGAAGAAGAAGAAAGAGAGGAGCAGAAGGTATACTGGACCAAATTATAGCACAGAATATCCCTAATTTGGTGAAAGGAACAAGCATCAAAATCCAGGAGGCACAGAGAATCCCCCTCAAAATCAATAAAAATAGGTCCACACCCCATATTCTAATAGTAAAACTTACAAGCCTCAGTAACAATGACAAAATCCTCAAAGGAGCTCAGGAGAAGAGGTCTGTAACATACAACGGCAGAAATATTAGACTGGCAGCATACCTATCCACAGAGACCTGGCTGGCCAGAAAGGATTGGCATGATATATTCAGAGCACTAAACAATAAAAATATGCTGCCAAGAGTACAATATCTTCAGCTAGACTGTCATTGAAAAGAGAAGGAGAAATAAATCTTCCAGAACAAACAAAAACTAAAACAATTTGCAAATACCAAATCAGTCCTACAGGAAATATTCAAAGGGGTCCTCTAAGCAGAGAGCCTAAAAGTAACAGACCAGAAAGGAACAGAGAAAATATATAGTAACAGTCACCTTACAGGCAATACAATGGCCATAAATTCATATATTTCAATAGCTACGCTGAATGTAAATGGGATAAATGCCTACAATCAAAAGACACAGGGTATTAGAATGGATTAAAACAACAAGACCCATCAATATGCTGTCTCTAACTCATTTAAGATCCAAAGAAACCCACAGATTTAAAGTGAGGGGGTGGAAAACAAATTACCATGCTAATGGACATCAAAAGAAAGTTAGGGTGGCAATGCTAATAGCAGACACATTAGATTTTAAGCCAAAGACTATAGTAAGAGATGAGGAAGAGCACTATATCATACTTAATGGGTCTGTCTAAAAAGAAGATCTAATAATTTCAAATATCTATGCCTCTAACATGGGAGCAGCCAATTATATAAACCAATTAATAACCAAATTAAAGAAACACATTTACAGTAATATAATAATGGTAGGGGACTTTAATAACCCCTCACTGAAATGGACAGATCATCTAAAAAAAAGATCAGCAAGGTTACAAAGGCTTTAAATGACACACTAGACCAGATGGCTATCACAGATATATTCAGAACATTCCATCCCAAAGCAACAGAATACACATTCTTCTCTAATGCACATGGAATATTCTCCAGAATAGATCACATCCTGGGTCACAAATCAGGTCTCAACTGGTACCAACAGATTGGGATCATTCTCTGCATATTTTCAGACCACAATGCTTTAAAACTAGAACTTAACCACAAGAGGAAAGTTGGAAAGAACTCAAATACATGGAGGCTAAAGAGTATCTACTAAAGAATTAATGGGTCAACCAGGAAATAAAAGAAGAATTTTAAAAATTCACAAAAACAAAAGAAAACTGTTCAAAATCTTTGGGACACAGCAAAGGCAGTCCTGAGAGAAAGTATATAGCAGTACAAGCCTTTCTCAAGAAACAAGAAAGGTCTCAAGTACACAATCTAACCCTACACCTAAAGGAGCTGGAGAAAGAACAACAACAAATGCCTAAGCCTAGCAGGAGAAGAGAAATAATAAAGATCAGAGCATAAATCGATGAAATAGAAACCAAAATAACAGTAGAACTAATCAATCAAACTAGGAGCTGGATCTTTGAAAGAATTAACAATATTGATAAATCCTTGGCCACACTTATCAAAAAGAAAGGAGAAAGGACCCAAATTAATAAAATCATGAATGAAAAAGGAGAGATCACAACCAACACCAAAGAAGTACAGACAATTGTAAGAACATATTATGAGCAGCTATATACCAGCAAATTTGACAATCTGGAAGAAATGGATGCATTCCTACAGACATATAAACTACCAAAACTGAACCAGGAAGAAATAGAGTACCAGAACAGATCCACAACCAGTAAGGAGACTGAAGAAGTCATCAAAAATCTCCCAACAAATAAGAGTCCAGGGCCAGACAGCTTCCCAGGGGAATTTTATCAAACATTTAAAGAAGAATTAATACCTATTCTTCTGAAAATGTTCCCAAAAATCGAAGTGGAAGGAAAACCTCCAACTCACTTTATGAGGCCAGCATTACCTTGATCCCAGAACCAAAGACCCCATCAAAAAGGAGAATTACAGACCAATATCTTTGATGAACACGGATGCAAAAAAATCTCACCAAAATACTGGCCAATGGGATCCAGCAGTACATTAAAAGGATTATTCACCATGACCAAGTGGGATTTATTCCTGGGCTGCAAAGTTGGTTCAACACTCGCAAATCAATCAATGTGATACAGTACATTAATAAAGGAAAGAACAAGAACCATATAATCCTCTCAATAGATGCTGAAAAACCATTTGACAAAGTACAGCATCCTTTCTTGATCAAAACTCAAAAAAAAAAAAAGCCAGCTATGAAAAACTCACAGTGAATATCATTCTCAATGGGAAAAAATAGAGCTTTTCCCCTAAGGTCAGGAACATGGCAGGGCTGTCCAATATCACCACTGTTATTCAAAATAATACTAGCCTCAGCAATCAGATAACAAAAAGAAACAAAAGGCATCTGAATTGGCACAGAAGTCAAACTCTCACTCTTTGCAGATGATATGATACTTTATGTGGAAAACCCAAAAGATGCCACTCCAAAACTGTTAGAACTCATACAGAAATTCAGGAAAGTGTCAGGATATAAAATCAATGCAGGGAAATCAGTTGCATTTCACCAACAGCAAGACAAAAGAAAGAGAAATTAAGGAGTCGATCCCATTTACAATTGCACCCCCAAACCATAAGATACCTAGGAATAAGCCTAATAACCAAAGAGGCCAAGAATCTTTACTCAGGAAACTATAAAGTATTCATGAAAAAAAGTGAAGACACAAAAAAATTTTTAAAAAAGTTTCATACTCATGGATTAGAAGAAAAAATATTATGAAAATGTCTATGCTACCTACAGCAATCTACCCATTTAATGCAATCCCTATCAAAATACCATCAATGTTTTTCAAAGAAATGGAACAGATAATCCTAAAATTTATATGGAACCAGAAAAGACCCTAAATAGCTGAAGGAATGTTGAAAAAGATAACCAAAGTTGGTGGCATCACAATTCCAGACTTCAAGCTATATTACAAATCTGTAATCATCAAGACAGTATGGTACTGGCACAAAAACAGACACATAGATCAATGGAACAGAATATAGAGCCCAGAAATGGACCCTCAACCCTATGGTCAACTCATCTTTGACAAAACAGAAAAGAATGTCCAATGGAAAAAAAGACAGTCTTTTCAAGAAATGGTGTTGGGAAAATTGGACTGCCACATGCAGAAGAATGAAACTGGACCATTTTCTTACACCACACACACAAATAGATCAAAATGGATGAAAGACCTCAATGTGAGACAGGAATCGAAAAAAATCCTTGAGGAGAACACAGGCAGCAACACTCTTTGACCTCAGCCACAGCACCTTTTTCCTAGAAACATCGCCAAAGGCAAGGGAAGCAAGGAAAAAAATGAACTATTGGGACTTCATCAAGATCAAAAGCTTTTGCACAACCAAAGGAACAGTCAACAAAACCAAAAGACAACCGACAGAATAGGAGAAAATATTTGCAAATGACATATCAGACAAAGGGCTAGTATCCAAAATCTATAAAGAACTCCTCAAGCTCAACACCCAAAGAACAAATAATGCAATCAAGAAATGAACAGATGAAATGAACAGATATTTCTCCAAAGAAGATATCCAAATGGCCAACAGACACATGAAAAAGTGCTCAACATCCCTCAGTATCAGGGAAATACCAACCAAAACCACAGTGAGATAACACCTTACACTAGTCAGAACGGCTAAAATTAACAAGTCAGGAAACAACAGATGTTGGCAAAGATGTGGGGAAAGGGGAACCCTCCTATACTGTGGGTGGGAATGCATGCCGGTGCAGCCACTCTGGAAAACAGTATGGAGATTCCTCAAAAAGTTGAAAACAGAGCTACCCTAATGACCCAGCATTGCACTACTGGGTATTTACCCTAAAGATACAAATATAGTGATCCGAAGAGATACGTGCACCCCAATGTTTATAGCAGCAATGTCCACAATAGCCAAACTATGGAAAGAACTGAGATGTCTCTCAACAGAAGAATGGATAAAGAAGAGGTGGTGTATATATATACAATGGAATACTATACAGCCATCAAAAAGAATGAAATCCTCCATTTGCAACAACGTGGATGGAACTAGAGAGTATTATGCTGAGCAAAATAAGTCAATCAGAGAAAGGCAATTATCATATGATCTCTCTGATATGAAGAATTTGAGAGGCAGGGCAAGGGGTCATTGGGAGTAGGGAGGGAAAAAAATGAAACAAGTTCAGAACAGGGAGGGAGACAAACCATAAGAGACTCTTAATCTCTGGAAACAAACTGAGGCTTGCTGGGAGGGGGGAAGGGATAGGGTTGCTGGGTTATGGAAAAAAATAAAATAAATAAAAAATAAATAAAATAAAATAAAATAAAATAAAATAATAAAATAAAATAAAATAAATAAAATAAGATTAGAGAATTTGTTACCAGCAAATCTATTCTGAAAGAATGGCTAGGGAAGTTCTCTAAACCAAAAGGAAAATACTAAATTAAAAAAGGAATCTGGAACATCTGGAAGGAAGGAAGAACAAATGGAAAGAACAAAAGTACGGGTAAATATTATAGACTTTCCTTCTGCCTTTAAGTTTTCTAAACATTGTCTGATGTTGTCCTCAACATATATAGAAGAAATGTTTAAGACAATTTTATGTGATGGAGGACAAAGAGACTTTAAGAGAGGTAGAGTATCTATACTTCACTCAAACTGTTAAATTGTGGTAAGCTATTTTTGTATATTTTAATGCAACCATTAAATAAAATTTTCAAAAGGATACACTCCTGTGGACTTAAATTAAACTTCCAAATTCTAAAAATTAGTTTTTGTAGCCTAAAAAAAGTAGAAGAAAAGAAAACAAGACATGAAATAGAGAGGGACCAAACAGAAAGCAAAAATATAAAATGTCAGGCATATATCTCAATATATGATAACATTAAGTGTAAATGATCTAAATATAATAATAAACAAAGATCAGTAGGGGGGAAAAAAGCATAACCCAACTAAATCATATCCAAAATAAACTGACTTCAAATATAATGACCCAGGCAAGTTGGGAAGTAAAAGGATGGAAAAAGATAATCAATGAATGGAAAATCTTAATCAAAAGAAAGCAGGAGTGGATATATTTCCATGAGGTAAAGTAGGTGTCAGAGCAAAGATGATCACCAAGTACAAAGAAAAAAACTATTAAATAAAGAGATGACTCCATCAGGAAGATAAAGCAATCCTCTTTAAGAACAATTAGAATCTTGGTAATTTTGTATCACATCTTCCTATTTGCTCAAGTCTCTGTGTCCAAATGTCATGTTTTCTTCATCGAGGTTATGCTCATTTTTGATTTGTGAGCACAATAGCTGACAAATATTCTGAGGGAGATCATTTGAAGTGATGAAAACATCCTATTTCTCCTTAAAGTTTCACCCATTCATTTTAGTGTTCTGCATATTGCCTGCAGTGACTATTACTGCAATGTTCTAATGGAGATGCCCTATCTCCCACATTCCTTCTATATTTATTAATAGCTACACAGTAGCTACACAGTAGCTAATTATAAAGTTGAAACCCAGTTTATACAAACTGTCTCCTACTAATGAGCACTTAAGGCTGTTTTTGCTATCATAGACAATATAACAAATTAATTTTATCCTTGCATACTACAGATTTGTAGCTCACACTTGCAAAAGTACATCTTAACATTTTTTAATATTTACAATAGGATATGCTGAAATGATGAGAAAGGCATTTGTAATTTTGCTACATAGTGCCAAATTACCCTCCATAGGACATACCATGAGAAATTTGATACAACAGATGAATATAGAGCTTTAAACCCAAGGACTGAATAATACACATTATTTCCAAGCACATCTACAAGGAGTATTTTTGAAAACTGACACACATTTGGCCATAAAACAAGCCACAATATATTTCATGTATTGGTGTCATACAGACTTCATTTACTGATCAGCTCAGATCATGATGCAATTAAATTTAAAAGTCAATAAAAAGATAATTAGAAACACTCATAGGTTTGGGAATTAAGAAGTATGTATCTAAACAACTCATGTCACAGACAAAATTAAAAATTATTTAGAACTGTATGATAGACAGCATACCCTATATCGCCTGGGACATATCATATTTAAGATGAAGATAAATATGTCTTAATAGGAAAATTTCTAGTCCAAAAAGCCTTTAATAGAAAAGAAGAAAGGCTGAATATTAGTGAGATAACCATTCAGTTTAAAAACCAGGAGAAACAAATGATAGACTATATCTATATAAAGTAAGAGGAAAAAAATAATAATGATTATAAACAGAAAAAATATATAAAACAAAGGCAATAGTTCATTTTTTTTTTAAGATTTTATTTATTTGACAGAGAGAAACACAGTCAGAGAGGGAACACAAGCAGGGGGAGTGAGAGAGGGAGAAGCAGGCTTCCCACCGAGCAGGGAGCCTGATGTGGGACTCGATGTGGGACTCGAGCCCGAGTCTCTGGGATCATGACCTGAGCCGAAGGCAGTCGCTTAACCAACTGAGCCACCCGGGCGCCCCAAGTTCATTTTTTAAAATGAACCCCAGTAAAATCAACAAACTTCTGGTGAGACTGATTCCAAAAAAAAAGGATGAACCAGGCATAAATGAGCATGAGGAATGAAAAAGGCAGCAAAATTCAAAGGATAACATGAGGATATCATGAATACTTTCACACTAATAAATCTGATAAGAGAAAATAGACAAATCCCTAGAAAAACACAACTTGCCAAAATTGCCTCCAGGAAAAAAAAAAAAGTTCTGTCTTAAAACTGTTAAATAAACAGACTCTGTATTTTAAGCACTTCACATTAACTAACATATATACTCACAAAACATAACCCAACACACCAGGCCCAGATGATTTACAAACAAGATCCACCAAACATTTATGAAACAAAGAAATGTGGTCTTAGAAAAAAATCCCAAGGAATAGTTTAAAAAGGGACTACCTCCCATATCATGTTACAAGTTCATTAACAAAAATTTAATAACAAAACTTCAATAACAAAATTCAATAAGGATACTACAGAAAAATTAGTATGTTAACAAACTGAATCCAGCAATGTATAAAAGGACAAGAGATACCAACACCTCATCTCAACAAATGTATAGAAGGCATTTAATAAACTTAATACTCTTCCATAATAATAAAAATAAATTGGCAAACTGACAACAGAAGAGAATGTCTTTGGCTTTCTTTTTAAAAAGTCTACAGGAGACATCTCTCCTCTTAAAATTAAAAAAAAAAAAACCAGGACAAAAATGTCCTCTTCTATTGACTAATGTACTTTAGATCATAGCCAGTGCTATAAAGCAAGAAAAAAAAAATAGTAGATATAATGAGGAAAGAAAGGAACAAAAGTGTTACTATTCAATTATGGTATAATTGCCAAATGAAAAGCACAAAAGAAGTTAAAGATGACCACTCGAATTAATAAGTGAATTTAGCAAAACTGTTATATATAAAAACCAATATTTAAAGGTCAATTATTTTTCTATGTACCAGCAAGAAACAGTTCAAAAATAAAATTTTATGATAGATATTGCTTATTATACCATCAAAAATATTAAATACTAAAGAATAAATCTAACATAAGATATGAAACCCATTTTATAGAGAAAATTATAAAAACTTCACTGAAGATAACAAAGAAGGCCCAAATAAATGCTTACAGATAGAGGGCTCAGTTTTGTAAAAAAGTCAGTTTTCTTCCAAATTTATATATAGGTTTGATGCCATTCTAAGAAAATTCCAATTTTTGTGTGAATTTAATAAACTGATTCTAAAAGGCATGTGAACGAGTAATAGACCAAGAACAGTGAACACTGTATAGAAAAAGAATGAGGTAGGGGACATGCCCCACAAAGTCGAGATAGCACGCTACCAAGTAGGGATAAGCAAATTGCTTTAGGTTTACAGATGCAGATCCCAGGAACAAACACACACTAGCATTGATATTGTCCCCTGCCATGGCACCAATCACAAAGAGTAAATAAATGAATGAAAGAATGAACGAATGAATATTTAAAAGTAGAAAAGGGGACAAAGTATTGAAAAGCAAGCACACATTAATAAAAATGATGATGGCAATAATAACGTGCTAACAATAGCTAACATCTCTTGAACACCAAATTTGTGAAGGGTGTGAAAAGTATTCTGTTAAAGACTTTTGTGGAATCAACATATTTAATCCTCATACCAACAATATAGGGTAAATATCATTTGCCGCTTTTGTAGATGAGTGAGTAACCCAAGTTAGCAACATCCCAAGTAGTCTAGCTCCAGAGCATGGAGTTCAAACTCTGAATAATGACAGGCAGGGTCAGCCTGGTGACAAGTTTCCTCACTGCCCCAAACCATTTATTTCTACCCTAGGTCTGATGTCTTGCATGTATATTTATTAAGCAGTGTGAAAACCCACTATTTTAAAAGTCATGGATTAATTCATTCTTATTTTAAAATGCAAATACTCCTGGGATTATCCTGAGCCTACTAAGGCATTCAAGCATTAGTGGGACTTCAGTCACTGGAATAGTTTCTTCCCAGTAAAGTCATCTGTTTTGAAGGACTAAGAACAGAAGGTAGGGGTTAGAGGCAGGGAGAGCCTGTTAAAGTCTCCAATAATAAGAACAGATATTAGAGACATCATAGAGATTAAATGATCAAGATATAACAACTGCTTTTATAGTATTCAGTAAACTTGGGCATAAAAAGTTAGGCAAAGCGGGGGCACCTGGGTGGCTCAGTCATTAATCATCTGCCTTCAGCTCAGGACCGAATCAAGCCCCACATCGGGCTCCCTGCTCGGCGGGAAGCCTGCTTCTCCCTCTCTCACTGCCCCTGCTTGTATTCCCTCTCTAGCTGTGTTTCTGTCTATCAAATAAATAAATAAAATCTTAAAAAAAAAAAGTTAGGCAAAGCATACCTGTCTTAGGTAATTGTGTATCAACACATATGGAGTGGACATGTCAGAAAAACTCATTGAGAATACCTCCCCCCCTCATTTCTGGAAGGAGTTTTAAACTTATGCAGACACATGTACTCAACTGCCCACCATGGGTACCAGCTTCTTCTGTTGCTAACCCAGATGAGTAGTCCACACCCTTTGTCTTCCTGGGAGAGACCATCCACATATCTCATTCCCCACTCCCTCCCTAGTCCTCTGCTTATGGAGTTTGGTGGTGGGGAGTGTGAAGGTCTTGGTGATGGTGAAGGAAGTAGAGGCAATGGCAAACCAACTTGCAGTAAAGCTCTGGTCGGGGAGGAAACAGTGGAAAGGCAGTAGTCTGTGCACAGACCGTTGTCCTTAGGACATAGAGGTGGTAGTGCCTGTGGGTTTCGGCCACTAACCCCAGTGCCACCCCAAGGCTCAGCTAAAATCCAATACCATGTGTCTCCAGCAGTCAGAGTCATCTCTCTCCAAGGAGCTACATCTAAAGAGCCACATTATCTGCCACATGGGAAATGCTGGGTGAGCAGGCAAACAGTCTGTGCAGTCCCGTGGGCTGCAGGCTCAGAGGGGAGCCCCACTGGAGGTTTAATGTTCCACAGTGGCCGTTCTGCAGTTTTTAATAATCTTATCTTTGACTTTCTGTTATGTAAGTACTATGGGCTGAATGGTGTCCCCTCCCAAATGTATACATCAAAGTCTTAACTCCCAGCACCTCAGAATGTGATCTTATTTGGAAATAAGGCTGTTGCACATGTAATTAGTTAAGATGAGGTCATAACGGAATGAGGTGGGATCTAATCCAACATGTCTGGTGTCCTTATAAAATGGGGAAATTTGGGCATGGAGACAGACACATACACAAAGAAGATAGGAAGGCCCAGAGAGATCACCTTCTCCAAGCCAAACCACATCTGAGATCACCAGAAGATGGAGAAAGGAATGGACAGATTCTCCCTGACATCCGTAAAAAGGAACCAACCCTGAAGACACCTAGATCTTGGCCTTCTAGCCTCCAGAGCTGTGAGACAAAAAATCCTGTTGTCTAAGATACACAGGCGTCATACTTGTTATGGCAGTTCTAGAAAACTAATACAGCCAGCCAAGTCCCATAAGACTATGCACGAAGCATCAAGGCTTGGAGCCTCCTGCCACCTCCCTGCCTCCCTTGAATAGATTCCAGGATGCCCCTATCCTCCTGCGACCCTGCTCCCCACATGGAGAGTGTTCGGAGGTGCATCCATCTCATGAACTGAATAATGGTACCCACGTTGGGGGAGGGTCCCACTTGCCCTGCAAGTATCCTTGTGCTTTGGAGAGAGGGAAATTTGACAGAAAATTAAAAACCCATAACAAGTTTAAAGAAAGATGATGGAAACAAGGAAAACATATTTGCCCTGCTTTTTTAGACAAGAGGCCCTCGATTTTTGTTTCGCACTGGACCCCACAAATGACATAGCCCGCTTTGTTAGAAAGAAAAATCAAGTCTCAACACATTCAGGGAAGAAAAAGCAAAAAACAGAGGGGAGAAGCACTGACAGTTTTTGAAGCCCCTAGTTCCAGCTGTTCCTGAAACCCAGGTACAGGGGCTTGAGATTCTCCAGCACATACAAGTGTCCTCATAATACATTCCCTCATTTATTTAGGAGATTTTAGCTGTTGAGAGAGTTAGCTGTTCCATAACGTACAACCAAAATAATCCTAGCTGATCATAGCATGGACGATATCTGATTTTGAATTCTCCAAATCCGAAAAAACACAATTTTTTTAATTAGCTGTGTACACAAATTTTGAAATAATATGAATCCAACTCTTTTGAGAATTTCTCCGGGATCACATCATTTCCGATCTCTCTGGCTGAATGAATTAGAAACTATGTTTCCCATTAAGATCACATGATAGAACCATTTTAGCTATTAAGTAGAAAAATCCACCATCTTTTAACAATATTTCATAAATCGCACTGTTGTATTTGCACTCAAAACTTGTGCAGGTTCTTTAACATTGACCATTATTATAACTTAAAATCTTTTTTTCTATCTTCGAGCAGTATCATCCACTCATCAAGCAATGATAATGTGAGCAGTAATAATGCTTTCGACCGGAAATGAAAGGCAACAACATTCTAGGAAGAAACCAGACAAGTACCCCTTGAGGCTGCACCGTGACAATTATAGAGAAAGCTAGATACGTAAAAGCCACACTGAACGGGTTGCACCTTTTGGTTTACAAAAGGTAGCTATATATACCCAAGGCTAATGGAAATTTCAATGCTGCCACGGCTGCCCAGGAATGTCATCTAATATGTCCCAGGCTTGAAAAGTTGAAACTTACACACTTCAGGAATGCCTTCTCGCCACTTTATACTCTTTCATAACTTTATTTATCAAAGAGTTATTTATAGGAAAATTCGTCTTGAATTATGTAAGAATTGGATGAGGCAAGGCCTTCGGGAATGTGCCCTCACATACAATGTGACCACTCTGAACCCCCTCCTTCTTGGCTTGGGGACCTAAGCATAAGGCCATGCCAGGGGAGTGTGTCTGGGAGAGGCTCTCCCAACTTCTTGGCTTGTCATCAAAGCCTGTCTAAGGGCAGACCCCACCCCCATCATCAGGCTGGAAAAGGCAAAGCTGAGAAAACATCCTCCCAGGAGCACTGGCCAGCGCTCGGGTCCCCATCTCACACCAGAATACCTTGCAAGGAGTGGGAGGCGGGTGCCGGACAGGGGGACTAGTTCTCAGTTTTCTTACACACACCAAGGATGCCTGGAGTTTGGGTCCGAGGTGGGGTCGGCCCGGCAAACACCTCCTGTTTTCCTTCCTCATCACGAGAAACAGCAATGTCATCACATGAAAAGCCTCTTGGAAGAAACCCATCTTCCCCCTACAATGAGCAGATGCCACACAGATTTGGCGCATCATTTTTAAACGATCTCAAAGTTTATTTGTCTACTCCAAAGAGATGACTGGAATCTCCAGCTTCGTTTTAATGTAATTGCTTCCATGCTGCCTCGGAAGTCCTCTGCAGCCGCAGTAATCACCTCGGATGTACAACTAGAGGCTGAGAACCTGCATCCCTGCCGAACACAACCTGTGTGTGAAGGCTGCTACCTTTCAAGCCTGTGAACTTCTGCCACGACTCCACTCAACCCAAGGTACGGAGAGTCAGCTAAGTGCCAAGCAGGGGCTCGGCCCCTTAGAGGAAGCAGAAAGCACAGTGAAACGGGATCTCTGCCTTCAACAAGACGAGGTTCCACACCAACCAGGGTGGCAGTCCTATTTCTGGGGCTATACAATGCTATCTTCAAATGTTTCCTAATCCTACACAGATTGCTATAGAAAACAGCGAAATGTACAACTCTGTTGTTGAAATGAAGGGGGCAGAGTTCCAGTAATCTCCGCACACCCCTCAGACTCTCCCCATGGAGACAGGACCCCCAAAGAGCCCCTCTGTGCGAACAGTATGAAAACCCAAAGCTCATAAATTTTCAGTAACTCCCAAAAGATGCAAAACCGTGGCAAGCGTAATGAAAACGAAATGCCCCCAAAGTGAGCAAAGACCAATTAACTAGTAAAATCAATGCCTCAGAAAGTTACGCAAGATAGTTCAAAGCTAAATTGTTCGGCATTGGGAGCATTCTGGTAACCTAGGGATGGTGAGCCACCAGGAGAACCAAAGGAATTCTTTCCCTTCTCTTTCTGGCCAAACCTCTCATAAAGAACTTTGCACCACAGTCTTACCTTTGTCAGAAAAGCTAGTGGATGGGTCTTCCTACGTTCTAGCCAGCATTCCTTCCTGCCTCCTCCGCTCTATCCCGGCAACCCTTCTCCCTTCCAACTCCATTCCCTCCCCAGGTGACCTCATCCTGCCCACAGTTTTAATGTCATCCACCTGCAGATGCCTCCCGTCCCAGCCCCGCCTTTTTCCTTAATTCCAGGTGCATGTTTCTAGTGCCTATTTGCTATCTCCACGGGGCCATCTCCCAGGAACACCAACTTAGCAAATCTAACACAGAATTCTGCGTTTTCTCCCTGTCCCTCCTCCAATCATCCCCTTCTTGTGTAAGGACGCCCTGTTTACCCAGCTCCATAGAGGAGCCCAGTTGTGGTTCTTGGTCCCTTCCCCACGTCCGTTCCACCAGACATCCTGCCTGCCCCACTTCCAGCCGTCTCCTGACCCATCCCCACTGATCCTCTTGTCCACACTGCCACCACCTCTCACCCAGACACTGCGGCAGCCCCATGACTCCTCTTCTGCCCCCACACCTGCCTCCCCAAATCCTCTTCCCTTCACAGCAGTCACAATGAGCTTTGGACAACATCAGTTTCTTAAAAGCAGCAATCAGTTCCTCCTACGCCCCCCACACCATCCCTGTGACAGTTCCCTTTCCAATCTGGCTGCCTATCTCTCTCCCTCCTTAGTGAGCTCCCACCATACTTCCTGCCTCTCCCCTTCCCAAATGCATGGAGCTCATTCCTGCCTTGAGGGCATTGCATTAGCTACTCCATCTATCCAGAACATTCTTCCTACACATCTGTGCATGGTTGACTTCTTCTTGACAATCGAGTTTCAGCTTCAAGGTGCCCTACTCAGAAATGCCTTTTTTGACCACCCTGAGTCACCCTCCCAGACATCTCTTTATTTTATATATTAAACATAGCACTTATTACTTTCAATATTTCTTTTCATTTATTTGTGCCTTGAATGTCTCCTCTTGCTGTTAGTAGGCAATAAGTTGCATGAGGGCAGAGAACTCTCTGGTTACCACCGCTGTGACTCCAAGGCTTAGAATTGTGCCTAGTCCATAACAGACAAGGAACAGACATGGACTGAGTGGATGGTACAACACCTCCTGCCTCTTGGGTGAACTGTTGGTCCCCAAGTCCTTATAATTAGGGTGGGCCTGTCAATCACAGTAACCACCAGCCCTGATCATGGCAATGGCCCAAGGTCTGGGCACTAACACAAAGAAACTTCTTTCCTCTGGGCTAGGATGATTTATGTCTGCAACGATCTAAGGCCACATCCTTCTCCCCAGGCTACAGAGAGAAAACAACAACAGCATCAGCGGTCACCTGTATTACACAGTGCTTACCGTGGGCAAGGCGCTGCCCTCCAGGGTGACACACATTGGCTACAGTAAGCCTCACAACAACCCATGAAAGGATCCTTATTATTACCACGGTATTTCTCTAGATGATGAAACTGAGGCCCAGAGAGGTTAATTAACTTGGCTAAAGATCACACAGCAGTCTGGCGACAGAGCTGTGCTCTTAACCATTGTGCTCTACTGCCTCCAACAAGAGGAAAGAATGATGCCATCTCAGGAGAAGAGCGGAGTCAGAAAGGATGGCCAGTTTGGGCCTACATCCAGTTGGGTCTGTGACCTGTGTCACCTCTGGATTTTCTAGTCCCAAGAGTGAATATATTTTCCTGGGTGTCTATCACTTGCCACTGGACGGATCCTGACAAATACAGAGAATACCGGAGAAGGGGCTGGGCACATTAGAGAAGCCGCTGGCTACACATTGTGTGTTTGCAACTATTTATTACAAAGATAAATTAAGCTTTTTATTCTCAAATTGAAAAACCACCTTGGGGGCGCCTGGGTGGCTCAGTTGGTTGGGCGACTGCCTTCAGCTCAGGTCATGATCCCGGAGACCCGGGATCGAGTCCCACATCGGGCTCCCTGCTCGGCAGGAGGCCTGCTTCTCCCTCTCTCACTCCCCCTGCTTGTGTTCCCTCTCTGGCTGTGTTTCTCTCTCTCAAATAAATAAAATCTTTAAAAAAAAAAAAAAAAAAAAGAAAAGAAAAACCACCTTGGGGGGCGCCTGGGGGGGCTCAGTCATTAAGCATCTGCCTTCAGCTCAGGTCATGATCCCAGAGTCCCCGAATCGAGTCCCGCATCGGGCTCCTTGATGGGCGGAAAGCCTGTTTCTCCCTCTCTCACTCTCTCTGCTTATGTTCCCTCTCTAGCTGTGTTTCTGTCTGTCAAATACATAAATAAAATCTTTAAAAAAGAAAAGAAAAAGAAAAGTTATCTTGGATTTTCAATCAATCAAATTTAACAAGGATTAAATAGCTGTTGTATACCCTGCCTGGCCTGGATTCTGTATGGTGTACAGAGATATTTAAGACAAAATGTCAAGCATCCTTCCAGGATACTATGTTGTTTGAATCCCCTCATCACCCAGTTTCCTTATGAAATGCTGAAGCCAGCGTTACGCGGCAAGTCTCTGCTGGAGGAAGGAGCCACACATGAATCCCTGAGGCACTTGGTGCAGGCGGTTGTGCAAGAGGACAACAAGGACATCGGGGAAGTGCCTTCCTGTCCACCACCAGCCACCACCAAGGTGCAACAAAGTCCTGCAAGGGAACAGTGGAATGTCACACCGCCTCTGCTCCCTCACAGCCTCCAGAGTCCCTAGCATCCTCCTGATCAGAGAGAGGGCTAGAGAAGCAACACAACAACCAAGCAGCTAGTAAGGACTCCTCTGGCTCTGACTGCTCAGGCTACCCTCGCAGCCCATTGCTTACAGGAGGGGTGGGACCCGGGGCACACTCACTAGGTAGAGAGGGATTTGCGAGGCTGCCGGCTATGGACTTGCAAGATGGATTTGCTTCCAGGTGGAAATGAATGTCCACACTGCTGGTTATATCCCTGTATGCATGTCCTCTCTCGTGCTAATTATTAGAACTCTCAGTTGACAAGGAAAAACTTCAATAAAGGCTTTCTGTCTGGGACCGAGCAGAACATACCTCTATCAGAGAATAATTATTGATTATTTATTCAGTAACTCACTGAGGAAATCCCTCCAGTCAAGGCGGCACAGTTACTTCAAAGCCACTTGTCCTCTCTGCCCACAGTACAGAACAACGGTAGAGAAAACGCAAAAGGGGAATAAAAAAGCTAGAGTCACTATGGAAACCAAGATACACTTGCAGTAGACAAGAAGTGAAACAGAAATACCCAGTGAAAAGCTGGCTGAGTTGCAGGCTTGTGGAAGCAGGTAGAATCATCAGGATGGAGGTGACAGGCAGTGTCCCTGCTTGAAATCAGGCAGGGACAAGATTCCACCCCATCCTCTCACCAAATAAAACCAGTTGCTCCCAATTACCTGGAACTACCCTCTCATAGGACTGTGACCTAGGAATGCTACAGAAGAAAAAGACAGAGCCTCATGACTAGGGACAGGACCAAAGGGCCTGCTGGCCTGTGGCTAGATCTGGAATGTCCCCATGCCATCCTGGGGCAGAAAGCTGAACTTCCATTAGATCTTATTCTGGACTTGGGAGAACTGACAGACGCCCCCCCCATGCCCCTCCCTCCTCCGGGTGAACACAGAGGAGAGAAAAAAATAATAAACAAAAACATCACACGCAAAGTGAGACTGCAAGTCTAAATTCCAAAACACAGGAAGGAATCTAACACTCTGAAGACAGCCAATAATATCAGAGCAGGAATTCACACCAGATGAAATTAATTTCACGGAATAGTCTTTTAAAAGACTTCAAAATAATTGTGTTTAGAATATTCAAAGAGATAAGTAAAGAAATAGCTTCCAGTTTTAAAAATGCAAGAACATTTGAAACAAAAGCAGAAGTCAAGCAAGAATAAGGAAAGGGAAATTGAGCTGGGTTATCAATGATGAAAATAAGTTTGCCAGAAGAAGGCAGAGAACCACGTAATATGGAAAAGGCCTAACATGTTCCAGGTATGAAGATTAAGAAAGCACATATATATTCAGTCACTCAGACTGACTGGGTATGCAGCAGAGGGAGAAGGGATCCTAGATAAACCTAAATAGGGAGATGTGGAACTTTGAGGAAGACACCAAATATGCTTGGTGACTTCTGTGTGTGCCATATCCCCTCCCCCGGGGATAGGTTGCTTTGCTCTTTCCTGAGCGCCTTTGGATGTCCCATCTTCTAGGACACTTGGTAACCATCTATGTCTAAAGCTGGCAAGACAATGAGACCTTGGTGCCCAGTGATCTTGGGGTGAATGGGCACCTTCACCTCTAGCAAAGCCAAGCTGCCCCATGGTGACCACCTCCAGATGACCCACCTTTTGCACTGGGCATTCCCAGTGTCAGATATCCAAGGGTACTCCCACCCGTGGCTTCCTAACAGCAGAGGAAACTGCTTTCTGGAAAACATGTTTCTTTGTCTTCTTGCCCGCACCCAATCTCAGGACCGCTGGTTCAAGTGAATCTGGATTGTTTTTTTTCCATTCAGGCTGCAGTTTGGGTATTTATAGCATCAGACAAAGAAGGAAACTACTTATACGTATGTCTGTGAATGTATAAATATATATGTGTAAGAGTGTATATCTAGACAGCATGAAAATAAATGTTGCTGGCTTTTGGTAAGCATTTTCCAAATTGTTAATTCTGATGTTAAAAAGTTTTCAATTTTCTTACTTATTAAAAAACATAAATTAATAGGGACTAGTATAAGACCAAGCAAAGTACAGATGCTTAAAGATAATTTATTGACTTTGGCCACTATCATTTTGGAATTCTGAGTAGCTGATGCTGATGAGTTATAATACTCATCTAAAATCATCAAGTGCATTTCAGTTGCTTCTGTTATCTTAAGACCTAGTTCATGTTTTATTTCCTTGCTGAAGACTTCCTCACCCCTCAGCCCATGGTGGTGATTCAAGAAAGTCGCCCCAGCAGCCAGCTTGCGCTAAGTGCCTTGCAGAGAGAGATTGGGCTTCTCCTCCTATTAAATTACAAAATCCCTAAGGAAACTGTATCTTTAAAAAAAAAAAAAAAGGAAGTAACTTTCTCTTTGCTCTTTTTTTTTCTTGCATTTTATTTTCTGATTACAGAAACAAATAACCTTCAAAGAAAATAATTACAAACCACTTGCCATTTTATTACCCAGAGGTAACCCCATAAAAATTTTGGTGACTCTATTACCTTTTTTCTATGCATGTGTAATCTTCTTTTTCCAAAACTGTGATTATACTCTACAGAATATCATGTAAATTCCTTTTTACTGAAAGATATAAAATTGGGCATCTTTGCCAGCAAGTTGCCCCGACACTATTACCAGCCCCTTCTCACTAATTGGAGCCTGAGGCTCAGGAAGGTGAATCTCTGGGCCAGTGTCACATGATTACTGAATGGCAGAGTTAGGATTTAAGCCCAAATCTCCCCATGTCCCGTATCTTTTGACTTCCACAAATTCACTGGGCTAATTATCAGTCAAAAGACAGAGAATGCCGTCAACAAGGGGATTAGCAGCTCAGGGCCTTCTGGATTCACATGATTCTGTCAGAACACAAAATGTGAGAGCTAGCAGGACTGTTCGATGCTTTACTGGAATGCTGGGGAAGCTCTTCGGCTATTCAAGAGACATGAGGAATCAGGACCTGGGAGGAGGAAACCAGGACCTTCCCAAGCCAAGCTGGGATTTCAGTCGATAAGCAATCCTCCTTCTGTCCTCTTGAGGGGAAGAGAAAAGCTCGTGTGCTGTGTGCTGTGAGGACAATCGTGTATTCCACACTGCCTTTCCCAGGGAGCTGGAGCACCCTCTTTGATTTCCCCTCACCCCAACAGCAGAAATCATGGAGACGAGGTCTTCTAGAAGGTTGTGTTTGAAGCAGAGATGCTTCAAAGGTCCAGGTGACGAGGATGTGAAGTTGCTAGCTAGACGCGAGCCCAGCAAGCAGAAGGAGCCGCTTGTCTACCAGGACACCAGGAGCACCAGCCAAGGCCTTGCTGCCCAGAATCTACCACCAGCCTTTAAGAAACCCTCCCCTAGGGGCACCTGGGTGGCTCAGCTGGTTGAGCAGCTGACCTGATTTGGGCTCAGGTCATGATCTCAGAGTCCTGGCATGAAGCCCCAAGTCAGGCTCTGCTCAACAGGGTCTGCTTGAGATTCTCTCTCTCCCTCTCCCTCCACCCCTTCCCTGGCTCATGCTTGCTCACTCTCTCACTCTTTCTCTCAATAAATAAATAAATAAATAAATAAATAAATAAATAAAATCTTTTTTTTTAAAAAAGGGAACTCTACTCTCATCTCAATACTCGAAACTAGTTATGATAAGAAGTATTATTGTTGATGGCATATTATGTGATTTTCAGATGCTAAGAACTTCACCTACTTATTCAATCCGCCAAACAACCAGAGTAAGAACTATTTCTATCCCTGTTTTACAAAGGAGGAAACCAAGGCTCAGAGAGATATCCCCAAGGTCACACAGTTGGTGTCCAAATTAGTCTCAGCACCTAGGTTTGCTTCTTTATCATTATTCAAGGGAGGGACCACCCTCCCCTACCACCCTAGCCTTGAGTTCTTCCCCCCACTGATATGTGTGGGAAGTGTTGCTTCCTGGGTCTTTTGTGACTTAACCAGCTGTGACACACCAGAACATAGACATTCTGATGATTTTTTGTAATGACTTTATTTATTCATTTGAAAGAGAGAGAGCAAAGCAGGGGGAGAGGCAGAGCCCCCACTGAGCAGGAGCCTGACATGGGGCTCAGTCCCAGGACCCTGGGATCATGACCTGAGCCGAAGGCAAACGCTTAACCGACTGAGCCATCCAGGTGCCCCAGACATTATGATGATTAATAGGTTGGCTTGTATACCAGGAAATTGATGGGACACTGAAGCCTCAAATTCAGGGACCTCAGGCATGCCTCCCTAGGATTTTCTACTCAGGGACCCTAAATCAGTTTTAAAAGTATTGTTATGAATGGTATCATTCAAGATGTTTATTAAAATTAAAATTCCAGGGGTGCCTCGATGGCCCAGTTGGTTAAGCAACTGCCTTCAGCTCAGGTCATGATCCCAGAGTCTCAGGATCGAGCCCCACATCAGGCTCCCAGCTAGGCGGGAAGCCTGCTTCTCCCTCCCTCACTCTGCCTGCTTGTGTTCCCTCTCTGGCTGTGTTTCTCTCTGTCAAATAAATAAAATCTTTAAAAAAATTAAAATTCCAGAGCTAGAAGTACCCTTAAAAATCCTCTAGCCCAACCTCTTAACAAATGAGGAACTGAGCCCCAACCCTCTCACTGGGAGTATCGGGGGCTGTGCTTTCAGTGCATGACACCCTCATCAGGATGAGATGCAGAGGATCAATCTACATTTTACCAGGTCACCAGACTTTCATCATCCATCACTGGGGGGAGTGGATATTATATCTGGCAAAGTGCCCTCTGATTTTCTGTTTTCACAAAACAGTACAAAAAACTAATTAATCCCAGGCTTGCTCTTTTCTGGAAGGAGGCATGAAAGCTCCTAGGGCTTTAAGGGGGAGGGCACTGTGTTTAGTAACTCAGAGGGACCTAGAAGTAGGCAGGATGGGCAACAACTTATTCCACCAGATTTCAGAGAAACAGAGGAGGTCCTTGCCACGGCCGTCGGGAGTCAGAAGTGTTCTAACCCCAGAGACCATGACTCTAAGAGACTGTAGCAAGGCCATCTCTGAAATAGACACTGGTGTCCTCACAACGGTCACCATCAGTGGAGGCAGCCATGAGCCATCTCCAGTGGTCCTGAGGGCAACACACAAGGATGGAAGAGAAGAGCTTGGGAGACAGAGGTCACTGCAGGTTGTTGCTGAGAAAAATCAACATGATGTGATCGCTGGTTGGCAAACTTTGGAAAGGGGGTGAGGACAACAACTATTTTGATTCGGGCTGAAGTGTGGAGTGGGACTCTATTTTAATCCCTCCATTCCTGAAGACAACATGTCATTTATCCAGCTGTACGGTTGCTTCCCTCGAGCACAGCAAAAGGGTTGGGCTTCCTAGAGGAGAAACATGAGGCAAGTTCATCAGAGTAAAGTGAGACTCTTTTGAAGATTTTTGGAGGTGAACATTAAGGTATGAAATTTGAGATATGTAGTCATTGATTTAAAGAGAGTCCAAGCAGCAGAGTTATGATGGGATCTTTTTTCCCAGAAGCATCCAGAACCTCAGGTATAAATCAGTGGAAACATAATTAGATTCAACTAGATTGAGGGCATGGTATAGAGGAAAAGGGGCGAAGGAGGTAAGAACTTGGCAAGGGCATGGATATAGTGCTGATCAAGAAACCAGAGCTTGGTCAAGAGGGACCTGGGGCCATGAGGAAGGTGGGATTAGTGAGAACATATCAGGGCCAATGGGCTGGGCACCTCAGTGCTGGAGTCAGTAGAGGGTAGATTAAGTTAAGTAGAAGCCAGATCATGGAGTCCCACATCTGGAGCCAGCCCTAAGAGAAGTCATGTGGAGCATCCAGACTCAGACCATAGAAGGCAGAGGTCCCACAAGACATTTAGACGTGCAGGTGAAACATATGAGGATGAAACCCTCTAAGAGGACCCAGAGTACTGTGCCCCCCATAACCCCCTCTGCAGGGTGTCAGACCAGGCGGCAATCTGAGTCTGTCCCCCCTTCCCAGGTTCTGAACTATAGGATGAAAGGCAACATGTCCATAAAATTTCTCAGTGCCCTTCAGTCATCATTGGTGGGACTAAGCCAGTGGAATAGACAAGGGCTCATTTTCCATGACAAACTCTAGGAGATTCTTCTGTTTTGTCATAGCCCAAACAAGACATAAACAATGAAAAAGCAGCATTATACAGTGCAGAAATCAAAGGACACCCATGACATACCTTCCAGCACCTCTACTGGAGGCTTCCCTGGTGGAAACTGTCATCACTACTCACGATGACTTGGAGAGGTGGGGATAATTTGCCCTATTTTACAAACAAGGAAACAGAGACTTGGAAAGCAAGAAACGTATCCAGGATCTCATGGTTAGCAAGCAAAGGAGCCCAGACTTGAACGTCAGACACAGATCCCCCAAGCCCATTCTCCTATCCTCACAGCATGCTGCTTTTGGTGAAACGGGGGTGGAGGGGAGCTAACAAAAAACTGTGGTTTCTTTGAACACGGAACACATAATTTGGGGATGTTCTCCAGTATGTTCTGCCTGAATCCACATCAAGCAGCTCCGAATGCTCGCAGTTTATGGATTCTTCTTGGGCCCTCTCTGATTTGTCCTGCTATAGCAGAGGCAAAGCGGCAGTAATATTTGGTTTAAATGAAAGCCAGACCAGGCTATAGCTCAAAGAAATGCATGAAGAATATCAGTTTCACTTTCTTTCTTATGTTTAAAACAAGGATTTTCCCCCAACAAATACTTGCTGCTGAAGACGTCCTGCATTAAGCCCCCAGTCATGATTGTGCAACTCAGGAAAACATGCGGTCTGACGAATTTTAACCTTCACAAGCCTACAAATTGCACAGCACTTTGGCCTAAATTGTGTGAAAATTAAATATTTGGTTTGAACTTTGCCAGCTCTCCTCGTGGATCTCCCCCCCCATTTTTCAACCACCCTCAAAATTAAAAAATGTGATTTCAGAAGATGAATAACCATTAGCTAAAGTATTTCTATTTAGAGTTTTAAGGGCTAGGCTTAAATCATTTCAAGAATACTGTCTTCTTCCAAAAGCATTTTGTTTTAAGGTTGAATGATTTATCAGTTCTCATGCAGTGCATTCAGGGATCATCTATTTCATTTTTTTAAAGATTTTATTTATTTATTTGACACAGAGAGAGATCACAAGTAGGCAGAGAGAGTGGAGGAAACAGACTCCCTGCTGAGCAGAGAGCCCGACATGGATCATGACCTGAGCCGAAGGCAGAGGCTTTAACCCACTGAGCCACCCAGGCACCCAGGCATCATCTATTTCAAAGGTCTCTCCTTTCCAGCTAGGAAGCATTGCCGCAGGTGGGAGAACCCATCAGAGAAGCCTAGAGCTGGGATGGAGGGGACAGGAGCCTGACAGAGGCTGAGCCCTGAACAATTTCTATTTTGTGGCGAAGGTAGTTATTTGGAGACTAGGTAACTTTTGGCTCTCAAATTTTTCCCTTCCTTTTTTTTCTCTTGCTGCTTGTACCAGGGACTTGCTCTTGGGAGGAGGATATGTGAATGGAGGTCTTAGATGGTGTCTGTATCATATACTGATGCTCAGGCCTAGATCATGGACTCCGGTGTGAGCCCTAGGAAGAGAGGTTTCTACAATCCTGGACTTGGGACATGTGAGCTCCCGCAGGGGCAATGGGAAGGAGAAGGGGCAGGCTGGAAGAGACACTGCAAGATTGTGGCTATGGTAGAGCCCATGGCAACACCCTTGTCAAACCTGTTGTCCAGTCACTTCGGGACTGCAGGTGTAGTCCCCTCTCCCCGCACACTCCATCCTCATTCTCTCTCCCTCCCTCTACAGCCCTGGGTAGATACAGGTTCCAGGAGAGGCAGATCTGGGACTAGAAACTGAGTCCTCTTAAATATGGAAATCCCAACCTGAAAGTTCCTGCTATTCAACGATTTATGGGGAGTCAAGTCCTCTCCCTCTTTCCTTCCTTCATGAACTTAGAGTGTCTGATAGGGGCAGTAAGGACAGCAGTGACATACCATATGTGACCTAAGAATGGGGTTGAGGTTGGTTGAGCATCAGCATAATTCTTCTGGCACAGAAGACCAGAAATGAAGTGTGGGCACCTACCCAGAGGCCTCACCATGAGCCCAGGTGCTGAGCCTTATTCCAGAATCTCGCACCACATGTGCCTTCCACTGTGTCCATACATCTACCAGGATTCCCACCTTGAACTCCAGCCTAGCTTTGGAGAGGCAGAGGCGGCACAAGAACTGGGTTACAGAGGGCAAAGTCTGAGTGTACACAGGCCAAGGCATGGGCACCCTGATGAGCAGGAGACCCACAGGGAGTCACTGAAATGTTAGCACTTGCACCTTGAAATGAAGATAAAACTCCATGTGCTCCATGTGTCGGTACAAAACCTCTCCCAAATTCCCACCAACCTGGGAAGCGGGTTGGAGTAAGGGAGGTTATATCCTCGGGGTGGGCTGTAGCCTATCAAGTATGAGAGACATTCAGGCAAGTAAAATGCCTATCACTTCCAAATTCTGACTTCCCTTCAGAGCCCAACTTGGTTCTTACCTTTGGTTTCCTCAGACTGCAAGTTCATCTTGGGGGGTGAGAGGGAGTAATATTACAAAAGAGAAAAAATTAAGGAGACAGGAAAAATGGCAAAGATGGGGATTTCTCATCAAAGTGTAGCACTTCATTGCTGTGGTGTTTCTCCCAAAACCCACAGTCCCAATCTAATTGTGGGGGAAACGGAGGGCTAACCTAAGGTGAGGAACAGTCTACAAAGTGCCTGACCAGTACTCCTCAAAATGTCAAGGTCATGGAAAACAAAGGAAGACGGAGAAACAGTCTCAGATGGGATGAGATTAAAGACACAAGACAACTGTGTCCATTGTGGGGCCCTGGAAGAGGAAAAGGATTTTAGTGGAAAAACTGGTGACAGAGAAAGCAAGCCTGCAGTTTAGTCAATATGATGTATAACGTTAATTTCTTAGTTTTGACAAATGTCCCATGGTTATATGAGATGTTCATATTAGAGGAGACTCGGTGAAGGGTATACAAGAATGCTCTACCCTATGCTGGCAACTTTCCTGGAAATCTAAAATTACTCTAAAATAAAAAAGTTTATAAAAAGAAAAGAATGTAACTTTAGAAGAATCAAAGGGAAAGCAAGCATTAGCTTCAAGGAATATCTCTTGAGTTCTTAGGTAAGGAAGAGAGCAAGACTTCCTCAAGAGGGACAAGCAGCAGATGTCTGGGAGTCCTCTGAAAAACTCACATTAGTTCATTTACTACCAAAGATATCCGAAAAGCTTCAATAGATGTTACCAAAGTATCTCACACGCAAATATTATTCTATGTCTGTGAGTAAATGGTGGCCTCTAGGAGGTGGGATAATAGTAGTATAATAGTAGAATAATAATATAACCTTAATATGTTTCAGGAACTGTCCCAAGAGCTTAAAGGCATGACCTCCTTTAAAATCAAACTCTCCTATGAGGTAGAAGCTATTATTGTCCTCAGATGAGGTGACTGGGTCACAAACAATTTAAGTGCCGTGCTCAAGGTCTACGTAGCTCAGAAGAGGTGGACCTAGGATTTGAACTAGACCAGCTGGAGTGATACACACGATGATGCCCTACTGTCCCTCAAAGGGCCATCAACTTCTCCAAGGATGAGCTCCTTCTACATCCCAGGTTCTCAGCAAGGCCCTAGGGATACAACAAGAAGCAAACAGACTGGTATTTTAGTTATTGTAAGTATACAGTCTTTGTTTCATTCAATCTCCGTAACAATTCTGGAAGATGAGCAAAAATGCCATTTGACTTCCACGTTGCAAAAAGAGTGAGGCTTAGAGAAGTTAAGTAACTTGCCTGAGGCTAATAATGGGGGCATGGGTAGGGCTAGTGATGGGGCAGTGGGTTGGGCTAGTGATGGGAAAGTGGGTGGGGCCAGGACAGCCACTGTATTCCCTTAGTTCCCAGCTCCCCGCACTTAACCATTTTCTAGTCTGGTTGATTACTAACATGCTCCTCTCATGTCTACTGAGCACAAGCCTGCTTTAGCTTTAAGCCTTATGAAGAAAGTTCTGTGCAGGACTTGGTCCTAGAGACGAAGCCACCCATGAATGAGAGGAAATCTGACTTGCCTCTGGAGACTGAGTTATTGGGGGCTGCAATGTGAGTCTCCTTAGAGACTGAGGTCCTGATGCAGTGAAATGCATTCCTGGTGGGACCCTTACTTCCCTCTGGTCTGCACAGGTGGCCACAAGCCTGCTTCCTGAATCATGGTCATTGAAAGCCTTTCCCACCCAAACAAACGAGACACTGCATCCCGATGATGAGGATGCCTCCTCTCAGCATTTTTACAGTCTTGTTCAGCACAGTCAGTATTGCTTTCTAGAAATAAATGAGCTAATGGTCATGCAACGATCATTCAACTACCTGATTAACACCCACAGTCAATGTGAGAAAGTCAAGGGAAGTGTGGAACGTGGGTCAGGGAGTTCTCATATAAGGGGGTCTGCATTATTCCACTTGGTTATTAACCATACAGTTGCAAGCACTCCTTGTCACTCTTAGAATGCCAAAACTAATTAAGAGTATAATATGAAAAACAATTATAGTACTTCCACTGTAATTACATTTGTCCTTTTGTGAATGAAGTACATTTTTTACTCATCCTTGCAACTAATCAGGACTTAGATGAATGAATGCAATTCATTCAGTCATCCAATCAAAAACATTTACTCAGCCGCTATTAAGTGGGGACTGAAATGTGTGGAAAGTCAGGGTAATTAAGGCAGTTCCTGCCCTCAAGTAGTTTACATGTAGAAGAGTTCCCAGACCTATAGAAAGAAAAGCATGATAGAGAAGAATGAGGGCAATGATTATAGGGTGCCTCCCGCCCACCGGTACAGGGGGACTCAAAAGAGAAACAAAATAGATTGGCTTTGGGAGATTGAGTAGGGTTTCATAGAGAATAAGATGCTTGTATCGATTTGGAAAGAATGAGTTTTTTGAATGAACCTGGGGAGAACATTCCGTTGAGGATAAAAAGTAGCAAGTGTGCTACAGAAATGTAAGAATGACTTGTGGAATAAAACATGGGTTCACTAATCACGGATTCAGGGACAGACGAAACTCTGAGTATACAGCTGTGTGCACTGAGCAAGGCTGAAGTCCCAGGGAGGACAAACATGGCAAATACAAAGGAGGAGGCAGAGAATGACACGGCGTATTTCTGGAAACATGAGTCTTGGCTGACTGAGCAGCCAGTGAGCACTCGGTACCATGCCAGGTCTGGACTATGACCTGGTTCATGGGGCGAGGCCACTAAAGCTCTTGACCTCTTATCCCTGAGGGACACTGAGCCTCTCATCTGCTCTTCCCGTTCTCCTTTGACACCCTTCCCACCTTCCATTCATTATATTTTTTTTGAACAATAAACACCTTTTTTATATGACCAAAGATAGAAGACAGGAAGATTTATTTGCCTTTCTGGACTTTGATTTTCCTCAGATGGAACTCTAGCTCCTTGCCCTCTAGCACGTAGCCATCTGCTTGGCCACAGTGGCCTGGTCTTGAAGCCAGGCATGCCAGAAGCTTGCCGTGCCGGAACCGCGCCTCCAGAAGACTGCTGATTTTTGGCATTCTTTTTTCCTTTCATCATATTTCTTCAGAATTTTCTTTGATCGTTTCATGTTTAAATTCTCTTCCTCCTCAAGAGTCAGCTTGGCCCCGTTCTTGTGGTCAGCAAGGCCCGCACCACTGTGTACAGGGTGCTAGCCATGAGCGCAGCCCAGGTCCTCACTGGGGTCTTGGGGCGGTGCACTGGCTCACTCCTGGATGCATTGTAGACCACGTCAACAGTCCTTGTTCTGTGCATAGAACACTTGGAATCCCAGGAGAAGTTCCCCACCTCCAGCCTCAAGGCATGATACTTTCTGACCGCCTCCCTGAGCGTGGACTGTGTGGATGCCAAGCTTAGTGTTGGCAGCTGGGCGTCCCAGCCCATACTTCTGCTTCTTGTGGTAGGGATTTCTCTTGCCCCTGGTCTCGAAGCACCTCTGCCAGGGGTCCCGGGAGATGCCCATCGCTCTCGGCGTGGGCCGCAAAAGAGCCTTTCACCACACTTCAATATCTGACTCTCCTCCAGTTTTTTTCCTAATAACTTTTTTTTTTTCAGGAGCGAACACAAAGTACTCACCTCTTCACTGACTTCTCTCTGTCAGCCTGAAATTCCTGAGATGGAAACTTGTAAGATGCTTCGGCCTCCCTGCCAAACGCACCCTCCTTCTGTGGACAAAGGAAGGCCAGAAGTCCAACCACTCTCAGCCTACTCCCCTGGGGAACAAGCACCCCATCTCAAGAAGCACTGGAAAAGCCAGATTCCCCTCTTCTCATCCAATATTGCAAACCTGGAGCATTGAATAAGCAATCTTCTATTAGAGAAGAAAAAAATCACATTCCTAGTGGCAGTCAGCAGGAGGTAACAGGTCCTCCAGCTTAATGACTTGCAAATCAAAAGCATGAAAACCAGAATGCACCTTTTGAACCTCTTTCCCATTCAGCCTCGTTGTCCTCATAATTCTCTTCCATAGCATTCCTGTTATTTTTGCTACCAGAGCAATAACCTTCCTTGTGCATTTTTAAAATGTGGGAGGAGGAGCTGTCCAGTGATCTCAAAGCATATGTTTTTGATTCTCATAAGATTATGGATACCAAAGGAATAAAAATGGAAATCACTACTGCCAAGATATGAAAGAAAGTTTGCATAGTAAAATAATTTAAACCTAACATTTGGACCCAATAAGGCAAATGGAACGTTTTTTCCATATTTTTGGAAAATGTGCATTTTCTTCACATTAAGTGGTACCAATAAAAAATAATGATTCTCACTCAGTTTATTTCAATAAATTAGATTGGCTTATAGTTTTCCAGGACATGGTTTTGTATCAAGCTGTATGGCGAACACCTGGGCATAAAATCACTCTGCTGTTTGCTTCCACGTGGGAGAAACAGGTCACCATTCCTCTCTTCTAAATCTAGAGCAAAGGGCAGCTAAAGCTACTTAATATGTTTAGTCCCCTCTAGCTGCCGAGAATGAGTGTTACATCAACAACTTGTGGAGGTCTCAGAGCAAAGCCAGGAAGTTCCTCCCACTTTCACTGTTTCTCGGTTAGAAACCCGTGGATTCTGCAATCCATGCTGGTAAGCACATTTGACTCATCCTGGAATCAGATAAAGAAACACAGAAGACCAAAGAACAAGAAAGGGTTCAAAAACACTCTTAGGTAGAATCTGCATATGACTACAGTTATCTAGGGGAAGTCTTTCGAATGAGAGCAGGTAAATGCTAAAGAAATGGTGAGTGGATGGTGATGAGGAGATGGGAAAGGGGAGAGAGAAAAAGAGAAGGGAGAAAAGATGGCAGAGAGGGAAGAGATTAAAGCAAATTTTAGGTCTAGAGCTCTGTTGTCTAAAAATAAGAGTGTGAAGGCACAAGAAGCTTCTTGCAGGGTTACAGCTGTTGGAGACCAAAACTCGGGCAGAAATGGTGGGCTGAGCACTGAGTCAGAACCAGGAGCGATGCTTAGGAACCCATGATGCTTCAAGCTGCACCGCTCCAGGAACTTGCTGGATGCAACTCTAGCCGCTGAGAACCCCCGTTTCTCACAGTCGTATGTGACAAATTCCTTCTTTCCCCATCTCTCAGGCCTGTTGGAAAGCTCAAAGAGAGATGAATGCGAATGAACTGTGATCACTGTAAAATATTCCACACATGGAGTGTGTGCGGTGGAAAGAGTGGAAGGTGGTGAATTATTTATTATTCTTTGGCTCGAGTGTCAGCTGTTTGTAAAGTCTTCATGTCCTCCAGCAGCTGAAGCACTATCCACTGAGATTTCAATAAAATTGCCTTGCATCCCTAGCCCACAAACGGTAGGAAACCAAGCATCCTTTCCAATATCCCAGAGGATTCGTAGGGGGGCTATTCTGTCCTCGTTCCCTCCTAGCTCCTATTTCCCACTCTTGCTAGCTTCTCAATCCTTTTTTTTTTTTTTGTCTCCTGCAGGTGTTGGACTTTTTGTTGTTGTTGTTCATCAGCCCAAGTTCTGGCATTTCTCCCACAGTACTCCAGACACTAGACTGGGCAGGTAGAGACCTTCACTAAGGACTGAAGATATAGGGTAGTGTTGTATGTACTACAGCGAAGCAAGTGACCTAAAAATCAAATGCCAGCGATTCCTTTGTTAACTGTCCCTGGCTCCTCTGGGCACTGGAAACACCTTGCTGGTCATCTCTTCACAGACAGCCCAGCCTACCACCCCCCCAAGTGACTTCTCTTTCCCTCTCACATCTCCCATCAAGCTACCAGCCCCCCAATTCTGTCACTCTTCTCTCGGCCCCTCTTGTCTGGGTCTGGTGCAGGGGAACCAACCCAGGCTACACATTAGAATCTCTTGCAGGTGTTAAAAATAGTGATGCCCAGATCCTACCCCAGGCCGATTACATCAGAGGCTCTAGAGCTGGGGATATGCACACATAGTTTTCCAAAGCTCTTAACATACAAGCAGGGTTGAAAACCACCTCCAGTCTAAGGCAGGTGAGCCACGACCTGGGGCAAGGTCACCTATTGTACTCAAAAAAAGTCATCAAGGTATTTTGCTAAACAAAAGATAATTCTCTCCCCTGAGAGAACTGCTGCCAATTTTTTAGCTGAACATGATTTTTCCTGCCACAAATATTATCTTAAGAAATCTGCCAGCAATCCACACTTCATTTATCCAGGAGTCAGGATCTTTCCCCAATGTGAGCATTTCTGGATGAGCCCTGGCTCTGCCACTCCTGGCTCTTTTTCCCGGGTCACAAAATAGCAGGGTGGACACAGCAGAAACGGAGGAATGCACACAAGGAGGAGTCTGGTTTCATCGTTGAGCAACTTTAGGGAAGGTAGAAATTCAAATGGAAAGCTGACAGTATTCTGGAATCACATGTACAGAAACACTCTCGACCTTAGCAAGCAAAAAGAAAAGGGAGCTCCATGGCAGTGTTTTGCTTTAAAAACAATCACAGAGATCGTTTACTCAAATCTTTCAGAAAACTGAGAATCTAGGGAACAATTCCATATAAATCCTATTCTTTAGCTCTCCTAACACCCAGGCGAAGGAGGGAAGCAGACCAGGAGTCGTTATTCATTTTTCCGGTGGAATGAGTTTATACTCCAAAAGGGTAAATGACTTGTCCAATATCACGCTGCTAGGACAAGGCAGAGCTGTTGCTTAAATCGCAGCCCTTAGCTTAGTCTTTTCTGCCTGCTGTCACCCATAAACTGGGTGGCGTATACACAGACTCTCTGAGATCAGAGCAGCAGCATGTGAGCTCCGAGAAGAGTCTCCTCCGTGTTGCAGATGGCCGCTTCCTCAGACCCTCATGTGGTAGCAAGCAGGGAGGAGCAAGCCCCCTTGGGCCTGGATGAGGGCACTAATCCACATATGGGGGGCCCCACCCTCATGACCTTATCAAATCCCAATTACTCTCCAAGGGTCCCGCATCCTAACCTATCACACTGGAGCAAAAGGCTTTCAACATAAGAATTTGTGGGGTGGGCCACAAACATTCAGTCCATACCAGTCCTCTTACTCCGATTTAGGCACCTTTCTGAACTCAGCGCTCCTCTTCCTTTGTGTCACCTTGCTACCAGTGAGTCAGTATGGCTGGGCTGTGTATGCAAGTACACACACACACACACACACAGAGCCCTGCCACCACTGGCTGGGAGGCCACATTCCATGTATGCAGGCCTCATAAACAAGGGGTGATCAAGGAAGAGCATGAGATGTCCATGACTATCTATGCCTTCTGTTTCTGGGATGGGAGACAA
>PITA01004444.1:0-123375 GCA_004023965.1 Spilogale gracilis
ATTGATTTCCAGTTTCATACCACTGTGGTCAGAAAACAAACAAACAAACAACCAAACCACTAGATTTGATTTCAACCCTAAATTTTTTAAGACTTCCATTGTGACCTAACATAAGATAGATCCTGCAAAATTTTTTGTCAGAACTTGAGACGAGGGCGCTTGTGCGGCTCAGTTGGTTGAGCACTGCCTTCAGTTCAGGTCATGATCCTGGAGTCCTGGGATCGAGTCCCAAATCGGGATCCCTGCTCAGCGGGAAGCTTGCTTTTCCCTCTCCTTCTCCCCCTGCTCGTGTTCCCTCTCATACTTTCTCTCTCTCATTTCCTCTTGCAAATAAATAAATAAAATCTTAAAAAAAAGAACTTGAGAATTAAGTGTATTTAATGCTGTTGAATGGAATGTGCTGTATGTGTCTGTTAGGTCTATTTGGTCTCTAATATTATACAGGTTCTCTGTTTCCTTATTAACTTTCCTCTGGATGATCTACCCACTGTTAAAAGTGGGGTATTAACGTCACCTACTATTATTGTATTGCTGCCTATTTCCCCCTAGAGTTCTGTTAATATTTGGTTTAAATATTTAGGTATTCCAATGTTGAGCACATATATGTTTACAATCATTATATGATTAATAGTTTTTAAATAGCCTTATTTGGAAAACTAAAATGTTGACAATGAACTGTGCATCAATCACTATTTTTGTCTTTCTTATTGTTGTTACTGGATCATTAAAGGCCCAAGTCTGAGACCTACTGGCTAAGTAACACATTTGTTACCGTCCTGATAAATGGTGGATGTGGTGTTCTGGGTTGGGTTTATCAAGTTGGGACAGAACCTGCCCCTGCAGGTCAGCTCCGTGAGGGCAATGCAGTCCATATTTTTATTTTTCTTTCTCCTCTACACGATGCCTCACAAATAGTAGGTTATAAAGACACATCTTTAGAATGGATGAACAAATGAAACTGTCACATTCACACACTTATCTGATGACCAGTGGTTATCACTTGACTAATCTAATCAACTAAAATTTCTTAAACAGTTACCTGTGCAGGCCTATGAAACAGAAAAAAGAGACTTGCCTAACTCATGGACTTAGGCAAGTCATTTAATGTCATCTAAGAAAACGTACTGACCTTACCTCTTTCAAAATGTCACTTTTGAAAGTTAAGACATAAATGGAAACATTTGGGCAGCTA
This sequence comes from Spilogale gracilis, assembly GCA_004023965.1. Classification (NCBI taxonomy): domain Eukaryota; kingdom Metazoa; phylum Chordata; class Mammalia; order Carnivora; family Mephitidae; genus Spilogale; species Spilogale gracilis. The sequence continues at coordinate 1,193 of PITA01004444.1, forward strand.
TCAGTGCTAGCTAGACCTCTTCCTGTCTTCTCTTCCCACTTTTAGTTCAAGAAAAACTCCATTCCTCAAAACACAGACACATACACAACAGTATTTAAAGAAATTACGGCACCTGGGTGGCTCTGTTGTTAAGCATATGCCTTCAGCTCAGGTCATGATCCCTGCATCCTGGGATCGAGCCCCACACCAGGCTCCCTGCTCCATGGGGAACCTGCTTCTCTCTCTCACACTCCCCGCTGCTTGTGTTCCCTTTCTCACTGTGTCTCTGTCAAATAAATAAATAAAATCTAAAAAAAAAAAAAAGATAGAAATTACAGAGACCATGGCAGACAGATGGTATTTATTATTTGTGAGTAGGTCAAGTTGTTCCAACCTCTTATTCTATAGTGTGGGCAGCCATATGCCATGTTCTACCTTCTAAGACTTGGAGCCTTAGTTCAAATTGCCTAAAGGAACTCTCTTGCATTTTTTAAGAGGATTTATTTATTTGTTTTAGAGAGAGAGTGTGTGTAAGCATAGCAGCAGAGGGACAGAGGGAGAGGAAGAGAGAGAATTTCAAGCAGACTTCAAGCTCAGGGTAGAGCCCAATGCAGGGCTCGATCTCCTGACACTGAGATCGAGACCTGAGCTGAAGCCAAGAGGCAGATAGATGCTTAACTGACTGTGCCACCCAGGTGATCCAGGAACTCTCTGGCATTTAAATATGGGTAAGGCTATCTTTACACATAAAGCCCTTTACCAGAATTGATTAGAATAAGATTGGTTACCTAAATATTATTAAATAAAGTAGTCAAAATTTCTTTAGACCAAAATGTGCTCTCTGCATTCTTTAATAAACTCCTACTTTGAAAATTTACCATAAGAAAATATTTGTAATGATTTGAGGCAAAACACTAATATTCAAGTATAAAGTGTTCTTATACATCAACAAGAAATCCCAGAGAATGAGCAAAACATGAACAGTGAATTCAACAAAAGAAAGAAAAAGAAACAATAAATGAATGAAACACCAAAATAATAATTTATAAAACAATATGTTTATGAAATACTAGTCACCCAGACAAAAGTAAATACAAAAACTATTACCAATTTTTGTCCTTCATGCTGACTACAATTTTTTTTAAAGATTTTATTTATTTATTTGACAGAGAGAGAGATCACAAGTAAGCAGAGAGGCAGGCAGAGAAAGAGGAGGATCCTGAGATCATGACCTGAGCCGAAGGCAGAGGCTTAAACCACTGAGTCACCCAGGTGCCCCCATGCTGACTACAATTAACAAAATATTAATAAACAAATGTTGGCAAGGATACACGCTGATGTATGGCTGATAGAAGTTGGCAGGAAGTTTTCTGCTCAAGCGTAAACTGACCTAACGATCTCACTTCTAGAAATGAATTCTAAAAACTACCATCATGGGCACAGAAAGAACTTCTTAGTAACAGTGGAATACTGGAAATAATTTCAATATCCGCCAGTTAGGTAAGTCATTATCTAAACCTTGGTCTAATTGTGCTAGGATTCTGGACTGTCCTTGTAAAGGTCTGAGATGGAAAACCTTCCAAGATAGATCAAGTGGAAAAAACAAAAAATAGGAAGCAAAAAACATGGATATTTCCGGGGGAGAGGAGAAGAATTGGGAATTGGGAGCCAAGAAATGATGAAAGGAGTCTCTCACATATGTGTTATTCTATTTGTTTTAATCTTTTAAAAGATACAGTATTTTCAAGTATTTTGCAATTTAAGATTTTTTTAAAGTCCCTTTAGTTCAGTGTAATGAATCAAAAAGTTACTATTTTCTTAATGATTTGGAGTAGTTCTTTTTTTTTTTTGATTTGTAGTAGTTCTTTATAAATTTTGGATAGTAATAATTGATTGAATACATTAAATTCTTCTAACCTGGCACTTCATCTTCGTTTATGATGTTTTATCTTATCCAAAAAATGTGTTATCTTTATGTCATTAATATGATAGTTTTCTAAGGTCTCTGGTCATGTGCATGTCAAGATTATAAAAATATCATCCAGATATGTTATTCTAATTTTTTTTCTGATTTCAAATGTATGTACCTCTTTGACACATGTAAAATGGTTTTCTTTTCTTTTCTTTTTTTTTAATTTTATTTATTTTGAGAGAGAGCATACACATGCTTTGGGGTGCACACAGGCAACCGTGCATGAGTGGGGGAGGAGCAGAAGGAGAGGGAGAGAGAGAAACACTTAAGCAAGCTCCATGTTCATCCTGGAAGCCATTGGAGGCAATCCCAGGACGCTGAGATCATGACCTGAGCCCAAATCAAGAGTTGGACACTTAGTCGACTGAGCCACCCAGGCCCCCCAATATTTTTCTTTTCTGTCAAGTAGAAAGTTTATCTTGAACTTTTTTCCTAAGGATTCACTGGTCATCCCTGATTCAACATTACTTAAATGCTTTTCCTTTTCCACTAATTTAAAATGTAAATTTTGGGGGCGCCTGGGTGGCTCAGTTGGTTAAGCGACTGCCTTTGGCTCAGGTCATGATCCTGGAGACCCGGGATCCAGTCTCACATCAGGCTCCCTGCTCGGTGGGAGGCCTGCTTCTCCCTCTCTCACTCCCCCTGCTTGTGTTCCTTCTCTGGCTGTGTTTCCCTCTGTCAAATAAATAAATAAAATCTTAAAAAAATAAAATAAAATAATAAAATAAAAGGTAAATTTTGTTATAGATTATCAGATATGCAGAAGTCTCTTTCTATATTTTCTTTATGTTTTTCTATCACTTTGCAAATACCACAGTTTTAATTATTATAAGCTTGGTTCTATAATCTATAACCTATAATCTAATAAAGTTCTAATAATGTTCTATAATCTAATAATGTTTCCTTTAATATCCTTGTTTTCCAAAATTTCTTGACTATCTTTACAGAGGAGTCAGCTTGTGAAATGCTCCTATCATACTGCAATTTTTATTTGAATCATTTTTAACATATAGATATGTTTAACATATCATATAGATATATTTAACATAACATATAGATATATTTAGGAAAATTTATATCTTTATAATATTGAATTTTTCTAACATTCATCTCTGCTCACCATTTAATTAGGTATTCCTTTATGTTTTGTGGTTAATTTTCATTTAATTATTTTGTCCACACAAGCATTTCTTATTTCTAATTACTGTTATTTCTAGGTAAGTTATGGTTTTTATTGCCGTACAGAAGACATGTTTTATTTCTATTATATTCTATAGTTGATTATTCTTGTTTTAAGAAAGCATATTGCTTTTACGATATTGATCCTGTATCTGGTCAGCATCCTATGAATTGTGTGACTACTAGTTTGTCTATTCTTTTCTTAAATCTTCTAGATAAACAGTGCATGTAAATTATGATCCTCTCTCTTTTTCCATTTTAACATTTCTTTTTCTCGTGTCTTTCTCACTTTAATACATTAACCAGAGTCTCCAAAAAAGTGCTGAATAGCAGCAGTGAGAGTCAGTTCCCCTGCCTTATTTTGTGAGTTTTGATAGGAATGATACTAACATTCTAGTCATAAGCATGATCTGGATGTACATTTCTGGTGCCTTCCATATTTCAGATGGTAGCATTTTTTTTCTATTTTAGCTAATGTCATGTTGTCATCATTTGCTTGTTTTTCAGTTAAATCATTAATGCTCTTTCAACAAAGCCATCATAACACATTAGTTCAGAGAACAAGCTGAAGAGTCCAAATTCTGCATATCCTGTGTCACTCTTGGCTTCCCTGTGCCTCATTTTTTTTTTTTTTTTCTAACCTAGAAAGAGGGAGAAATAATAGGATCTACTCCACTGGGTTATTTTAAAAATTAAATGAGTTCATGAATGTTAAAATCTTAAAGTAGTATCTAGTACACAGCACTCAATAAGAGTTATTATTTATTGTTATCATTACTATTATAGAGATACTTCTTTAATTTCCCCTTTGTTTTATGTAGCAACTTATATTAATATGTTTCTTGATGTTGCACAACGGAGATACTCCCTGTTTGGTCATGATTCATTTAGTCCATTGCTGGATTGAATTCACTAGTATTTGCATCTGTTCATAATGCATATTTTGGTTCACAGTTTTCTTTGTGAATGAATGCGTTTGTGTGCCTGTGTGTGTGATCTTACACAATTTTATTTTCAAGATTATGCTGCTATCACCTAATGAGTTAGAAAGATGTCCATATCTTTTCATACCTTGGACATTTTCTATCATACAGATGCTTATATAAAGTTTCCATAAAATTTATCTTTGAAGCCTGGAGTCACTTTTAGGAACAGAGCTCTAGAAAAGGCTTAGTATCTTTTCCAAAGTTATTGGCTAAATATTCAGGCTTTTCTTTTCTTGATAGAAACCTGATACTCTACATTTTTCTAGAAAATAGTTTTTCGATGATTTCTGTATTTTGCATGGAGTACAGAATACTCTCATATTATTATTTTAAAGTATGCCCCACTCCTAGAGAATTATTTTTTATTTTAAATACTGTTTATTTTTTAATTAATTAATTAATTTATTTATTTATTGTAAAATTCTTGGTTGGACATGCCAGAAGGTTGTCTATTTTCCTGGTATCTGTTGAAATTAGTGTTTGATATATTCTCATCGATTTTATTTCTTAACTAAATCTAATTTATGCTTTTGTATTATGGATTTATGCCTTCTATGTTCTTTGGATTTAGTTTAGGCTATTGTTTATAGTTATTGAACAACACGCTGAGGTCATATATGCTTAGACTTTCCTGTTGTTCATCGTTTCTCATTTCCCCAATCATTTGTGATTGCTAAACTTGCATGCCACGAGTATGAACTGAGTTCCCACTAAAGTTATATTGTATGTTGTTGTTGTTTTTTAAGATTTTATTTATTTATTTGACAGAGAGATACAGAGAGAACACAAGTAGACAGAGTGGCAGGCAGAGGGAAAGGGAGAAGCAGGCTGTCTACTGAGCTGGGACCCTGATGTGGGGCTCAATCCCAGGACCCTGAGATCATGACCTGACCCAAAGGCAGACACTTAACGACTGAGCCACCTAGGCGCCCCAGGTATATTTTTTTTTTAAAGAAATATAAGAAATGCTGGAGATTCTATCTACTCACAATTTGGTAAGGAAGTGGATTTTGAAAAGAAAGAATGAAAGAAAACAAGAAAGCCTTCAACAAGGGAGTGGTGATTAAAAGGAAGGAAGGAAGGAAGGAAGGAAGGAAGGAAGGAAGGAAGGAAGGAAGGAAGGGGGAGAGGAGGCAGGGAGGGAGGGAGGAAAGGAAGGAAGGAAGGGAGGGAGGAAGGGGGGAGAGAAGGAGGGAGGGAAGGAGGAAGGGAGGGAAGGAAAGAGGGAAAGAAAGAAGAAAGGAAGGAAGGTTGGTGTGAAATAGAGAAAGACTCGCTAATAATACATACAAGGTATTGTGAAATGACAAATCTCTAACTGAGGGACAATAATAATTGCTCTGCTTACTTCAGAGTATTGTTATAGAAAACAAATGAATTAATGTATGAGAAAGCATTTGGGAAAGCTGTATAGAAAGATTAAGTACAATAGGTCAGGTGGGTGGGATAAATCCTAGATTTCCACATGCAATCAGGAATGCTGCCATTCTCAATGCCAGCTTCATCTCTAATTGTGTCACATACTTTTAAAAATGTCATCCAGGAAATTCATACTTAATTTGTACCTAGCATTTCAGCTGGATTGCTCTTCCTCTATTGAACACGGTGCTCTGAAGTAATTTTCTCTACTCTGAAATACCGAATATGTCTTTTTGTAGCACAATTGCTTAACTACCTATTTCCTTTTTTTTTTTTTTTTTTAATTTATTTGACAGAGAGAAACACAGCCAGAGAGGGAACACAAGCAGGGGGAGTGAGAGAGGGAGAAGCAGGCTTCCTGCCAAGCAGAGAGCCCGATGTGGGACTCGATCCCGGGTCTCTGGGATCATGACCTGAGCCAAAGGCAGTCGCTTAACCAACTGAGCCACCCAGGCGCCCCTGACTACTTATTTCCTAAAGGGATCTTCTTCAAGCCAACTCCCTCATAGGTCGTGCTCAGCCTTCTGTTCCTGATGGTACCACTAAGGAGTACCCTATGGTCACACAGTAGCATCGGACCCATGGACATAAATCTTACCCAAAGGAAGGTAATCTCCTTGGAGGGTATTTTTAGAATTTGGAGGATGTATGGTTGACAAAAAAACCCAACATTCTTCTTCTGACCCCCACACACTGAAGAACATCCACTTCTCTGCCTCCATTCTAAGTCTTTCCCTCATATGAAAACACATGACTTTATAGTTACTATATTGGAGACAGGGCTATAATGTTAGATAATATTCAGAGAGCTGACCAATCAAAGTCTTCAAGGTATTAAAACAAACTCTTCTGTTTGGTCTGTAATCTGATTTCTTGTGACCTCCTAGGGATATTTAGTTGCTTTGTACCTTCACTCCTTTGGAAGTATCAGTTCCTTGATGTGGTTTGCAATTTTTCTAAGACTCATGTATCAGAAGTATAGAGAGGTATAGCCACAGTTCCTTACTCATCTTCTTTAAAAGAACCTCCTTCTTTTTTGTTTCCCTGTCCCAATTATGTGGTTCCAGAGGGTGCTGTGGGTAAGATAAGCTATTCCCCTGGCCAGAAGCATATAAACTCTGATCCAAGCTGAGCTGATCAAGCATCTCACTTCTCTTGCCCAAACAACAGGTTCACGGAGGTTGTGATAGGCAGAACTATGGCCTCCCAAACGGGCTCACATCTTGATAACCAGAGCCTGCCTATGTATTCTGTTACACAACAGAGGGAATTAAGGTGCCAGATAGAATTAAGATTGCTGTTTAGCTGACCTTCAAGTAGAATACTCTGGATTATTTGCATGGCCCCAATCCAATCACTAGAAACTTAAAGAGAGAGGCAGAGAGGTGAGATTGGTGATTTATGGGAACTCAATCCACCATTGCTGGCTCAGGAAGGAAGAAGGAAGAGCTGTGGTCTCTTTCTAGAAGCTAGAAAAGGCAAATAAATAAGTAAATAAATAAATAGAAGATTTTCCACAGAATCTGCAGAAAAGCCATCAACTCTGCCAACACCTTGAACTTGGTGACCCAGTAAGACCCATTTCAGGCTTCTGACCTCCAGAACTGTAAGATATTAATTTCATATTATTTAAGACATTAAGTGATAGCAGCAATGGAAAACCAGTACAAGGGTGTTTATGCAAATAAGTTGTTAAGACATAACTAGTGGGTAACTTACAAGGCCAGGGTGGTGTGAGCCTTGAACCCCCAAGAGACTGTATGAGAAAGTTGGTTTGCAAGAATGAGCTGAGAAGGGCAGAGGTGAACCTCCCCATGTCTGGGTTCTTCAGGATAACATGTTCCCCTTCCCAATGGGCCACTTTGAATTGAGATATTCTCCCCCTTTAAGCCAAACATCCCCTACCCATGACTGTGACACTGTTTATAAATGAAAATAGGTGTGAGGCCCCTGGTTGCCTCCATGCCCACGCCTCTCCAGTGCTCCTTGAGTAGATCAACTCTTGGCTCATAAAGAATTAAGCATCTTTGAGACTCACATTTACATATTACATAAACATGTGTAATAGAATCACAGTTATTCACAAAATGCACACTCCCCTGTGCAGATATATATATATACTGATTTTTCTCATGCCTCTTTGTGCCTTTGTTTCATGGAAGAGAATAATCTAGTAATTTCAGTTATATAGTTTAATTTAAATTGTGTCTTTACAAAATGTGATCTCCTTTATATAAAATTTCCAGTTGTTCAGAGATGCCCCATCCTCCTTTCTTTTCTCTGAATTGATATCTGAAACAGTTTGTCCTCAAGCCTCAAGGAGAGATGAGGTCTCTGAGTCATTAAGGAAGCTCTGACCTCTTCCACCATGGGAGAGTTTGCTGCTCCGGGTGGCGTTCTGCAGAGGGGACGCCTGGTGTGTTATCACATGCTTTGGCTGTACTGTGTATCTGTCTGAATTGACAGTCAGCCTCGTTCAGCCTCACCAGCCTCACCAGGCCCCACTGGTGCTCCTGAGAGAGACTCACAGCATCTCCCACACTGGGACCAGCTCCTCTGAGTCACTGTCATGTGCTTCACCTGTCCCTGGGTCTGAGCAGGGCATCTGATGGACTCTGCTTTGGAGTCCTGTTGTCTCCTGGTCCCAGTGCCCCCCATGGCAGGCTGACTGTCTCTCCCTCAGTTACTTTTGTCCACCTTATCCAGAGGGCACATGGGCGCTTGTCCAGATTGGGTCCATTCCGGGTGTAACAGAAGGAAGCTTCGCAAAAGTAAACAATGCCCTCCTCTCTAACCTTGCTTCCACCCCAGGTTCATTGTGATGTGGAAGCCCCCAAAGGGTCATGTAGTCAAGCTCCAAACTGACCTCTTACAGTCCTAAACATTGAGTTGGACAAGAGGAGCTTTGTTCTTGATATGCCCTCATTTTATCAAATAAGCACCTTCTTTTGCCAAAACTTAAAAGAAGGAAGATTGAGCAATCTATGTCTTTCCAACCTTTATCCCATCTTTTGCCCCCTTGCCTTGAGGAGTCAGGCTGGTCTTTTACTTCTCTGATGCCCTTTCGTCCTGCATCCTGATTCCAGCTTCAAGGCTAGATTGTCACCTTGAGAGATTGTGGACTTGGGAGGAAAATGGGACCAGCGGCACTTTAAAAATATTTCACCAGCTCTACACACATATGGTGGATTTTCCTTTTAAATTTCCTTTTCCTTTTAAATTCAAAGAAGAACTTGCATTCACTTCTACTGCACACAGGATTGGGAAAGAGAGTGATCTTCTCCCAAAGCCATAACATGAACCACTTAGCATTGTTGTCAGCATTCTCTCATGTTGCTAATGAGTGACCACGGTGGGGGTGGGAGTCATGTGATTACAAAGCAGTCACAACAAAGTAATTAGAGCATCATACACTTCCTAGTGTGAGGAGTCCAAGGGGTATGCTAATTTGCATTTTGACTCACAGTCCCATGGAGGGGTCAGGAATATGGGAAGTTGGTTCTCTGGGGGAGAGTTGTTCCCCAAATGTTATCGGAACCTGAAAGGGAAGAGCAAGTTAGTCAAGGTGGTGACATTTTTAAAAGGGAGCTACATAGGAAGTAGGAAAAGAAAATGCATTGGCGGTTTGCTAAGTGTTGAGAAGCCTGCCTAAGCTTCTAAAACCACGGCTCAGAACTGAGGCATCAAACATTCACTGACTTAGTGACAGACGAAAAAGCAAAGAAGAGCTAAGAAACAGTACAATTCATGTGCCCACATTGCCTGGGCATCTAGAGATCCTGTAACGTGTATTGTTGGCGATTTACAGGGAACAGGATCTAAAGCTTAGAAGGAAAAAATAAAAGCTTTAAGAGCCACCTTTGTGTGCAGATGTGGAACAAATGTAAAAATTGCAACACATTTTTTTCCTTCTCAATTTTTTTTCCCCTCTCTCTTTCACCCTTTTCTCCATTTGGGGAATAAAATCAATAATAGCAAATTGATTGTTGACATAGCACTTCTATCTCTAAATTTTGGGCTTCCTCTGGTTCTGTTTGTTTTCATGAAAATGTTTTATTGAAGACCTTTTGGGCTTCTCCAACTATTGCAGAGTAAGCCTGCTACTACAGCTCTTTATCCTTGGAGTCTGAACCAGTGCACACTTTAAGGAGCCCTTCACTTGGTGCAAGCCAGACTTCACTTGGTGATGTTGACTTTCTCAGCACAGAGCAAAAGCAGTTTACTGAAGATGCACTTAGTGCAAAAATCTCATTTAAATGGTTCTGCAAAGGGGAGCTGACACTCCAGGACATACTGGGTGTCTATGGATGACAATCTTCCAGTACCTTTTTGGAGTCTGCAATGTCTGGCCCGAAACCCACAAAGCAGTTCCCTGAGACATGCAATGAATGGGACTCAAAAAGGGAGAGACAGTATCCCAGTTCCTAAACATGGTACAGTGATGAAGACATCAGGGAGCTTAGAAACATGGATCTGGAGTTGTATCCCTTCTCTACCAGCTTTAAGACCTTGAGCAAGCTGGGGCACCTGGGTGGCTCAGTCGGCTCAGTCGTTAAGCGTCTGCCTTCGGCTCAGGTCATGATCCCAGAGTCCTGGGATCCAGCCCCACATCAGGCTCCCTGCTCAGCAGAAAGCCTTCTTCTCCCTGTCTAACTCCCCCTGCTTGTGTTCCCTCTCTAGCTGTGTTTCTCTTTGTCAAATAAATACATAAAATCATTAAAAAAAAAATACCTTGAGCAAACTACTTACTCTCTGGGCACCTGAGTTTTCTCATCTGGAAAATGAGGAGAATAATCTCATACTGTCAGGATTAAATGAGATGATATATGCAAATCATAGAGTTGGCAATTTTTTTACTGTAGAGTTAGCAACTCTGCCATTTATTATTTGTAAGAACTGGAAAATTCTTCTTTGACCCTCCATTAGGGCTTATCTACTTAGCAAGTAAAAATTCAGGATGTCCAGTTAATCTTGAATTCTGAAACAAACAAACAAATGATTTTTTAAGATGAAAAATGTCCCATAAAATATTTCGGATATACCATGCTAAAAAGGTATTCCTTAGTTTTTTGAACTTGAAATTTAACTGGGCCTCCTGGGTTTTACCTGGAAACCCTGGCATTGATCCCCCTTATCTGACGAATACATTTTGGCTTACTCTAACTTATACCAGAGAGCGATTGTGAGTATGACCTGAAAGAAATATACTTGCAAAATTTTTGTAAATTGCGACCTGTGGTTCAGATAGGAGGGAATGCTCTTATCATTAGCATGGAGAGTATACTCAATGTCATCTGTTCTGAGCAGGTGGAGGGAGGAACAGTGAAAGGAGATACTGTTAAGTTATAAAGTAGTTAACCTGTTCACGTCCTCTGGGGGGATAAGAACCAGGAAGTTACTTGCAACACTGCATTTTTCCTCATTGTTATGCACATTTGGATTTCACTTTGGGTATTTTTTTGTATCTGGGGAGGGCAGAAAGAAGAGGAGCAAGAGGACGATTGTGAAGAGGACTGCCAACCTTTATATGGTGAGGGATATTTCTTTTTTAATTAAATTTCTAGACAAGGACTTTGCCTTTCCTAATGTATGAAGTTTTTCATCAGGTCCTGGCGTGGCAAATCCCAAATGGCTTATTTCCGGGACAATCACAGGAGGGGCCATTTTGGGGTGCACTTAGGCCAACGCTGCATTGCAAGCATAAATGCACCTGCAACAGAGAATTAACAAGTGAAAAGTCAAGGTTCTAAAAAAAGCTCAAGGAGATTTTAGCTCTCACATGGCAAATGCCTCCAGGAAAGGGAAGTACTCAAATACTTTCCTTTTCAAAGAACATGGAGTATTTTCCATCTCTTCTCATGGCCCAGTACTGGATACCAGAAGAAAGTGGTCCCCCCTCCCCACTCAGGCGATTTCTCATGATATAATACATAAGGAGATTGTGAATTCTGCCTTGACGATGCTCCGTTTCCTAGCTACTAATTCTGTCTCTTTAGTAAAACGAATAATCCATGATGTCAAAAAGTTGATCAAATCAGTGACTTGGCCGAAAGCCGTGAGCTGAGGTCTCAGCCATATAACTGTATTTTTATTTGTCAACCAGTTTTGCTCGTTTTACGCAGATACTGCCTCGGAGATGGGAGATACATAGACTCAGTAACTGAAACAACCAACTTGGCAATTTCCTACGAGATAGAGAGACATAAATCTCTGGGGACCCTTGGCCTTTGACTTTGGAATGCAGAAGCCTTGGGTGAAGAGAAACAGATGTTGAGCACCCGCTCGAATGCAGACCCGACAACAAGCAAGTCCCACCCCTGCGTGAAATTGGCAATTTCCCAACACGGGAGTCTGATTTCCAGCTGGCAGGCTCAACACACAGGATAAAGCGCTCGGTGCGTAGACACTCAGGGCCATCGCGTTTTATGGACACAAATTGAAGATAAGATCTAGTGATGGAGTCTCCAGCCACAGCTCGAAAGCAGCCCATCAATGTCAGGTTCTGTTAAGCACCTGACGCCGGCACTTTGTAGTAGTTCCGGTGGATAAAGGTCTTGGCAGGGTCACCGCTTCAAGTGAAGTTCAGGCTCTTCATTTGCTATAAATGAAGAAGATGGGAAGTGAGCTGTGAGATTTTCAGACTAATATTTAGATAATTGCAATTTATCTCATCTTAAGGATCAAGCTGATTGAACCTGAGCCGAGTTTGAGCTCGGTTGTGTTTACAGGATCTCCTTCCTTAGAGCGAGATGTTTAAAAAAGAAGAAAAGCGAAAGCCGCGATTTCCTGCTGACCTTGGGACCAAGAATGACCAATCCCGGGAACAATAATAGTGAGAATAAACAATCATGAATATTGCAAATGCCCCATCTCCAGTGCTGAGAAAAATTAATTTCCTATTTGAGTCCCATTCACATAAATACTTCTAATGATGTATTTAAATCCCGACTCTGTTAAATCCTAAGCGCACACAGTACCTGAGCCAACAGCATGAGTCTTGCATTTAATCGGTTACTGTAATAAACATATAAAATGTGTGTGTGTGTTTTCATGAGAGGACAGAGCAGTGGCTACATAAAAGGACATCAAATGACACATCCTCCATCTCCCAGCAAATAAAAAAGCCATCAGCTCATAACAAGGCGGTGATAAAAGGTGCTGAGGCCAGTAAGATTAAGACTTTGTAATAAGGTTCGGGCGCCAAAACTGACAGCCATTTTCTTTTATATTTATCATGTCCTCACATTGGGGTGAGAAGCCATGGCTCTGTCCCATTGCTGGCTAGAATTTATAGCAGCTCCATTATTAGGAGATTGCAGTGAAATGGGGTAGAGGTATGGTTTTCTGAGAACGTTAGGATAGCCTCCTACATTATACACTTGACAGCTTTGTCAGCTCTTAGTAACAAGCCTTGTAAAGTACTTTAATATCATTAGCACTATTTTCTTAATGTGTCTGCTCTCCTCGCAGCCTGAAAATATCATATATCATAGGCTGGAGGGTAGCATGAACTCCTATGTCCCCTTTTCTGGCTTCTTAAATGTGATTTTAGAGTCACACGTAGAGTTGATATTTTAATCAAAATAATGCAGCCATTTTCCTTTATTGATTATCAAGTAAATATGTATAAATATGTAGTTAGGGGTGGGCAACCCTTTTAGAGGATATTGAAAACACATAATGAATGGCTTTCGGGGGTAATCTTGCTGCCGGCTTCCTTCAGTGATGCTCTGTGCCAGGAGGTGGTTCCCCTCTGCTCTCCTGGCCCGATGGTCCGGAGCCCATGTGCAGGAAAGAAGAGGCCAGAAGCAACATTCTGGAAGCACGTTCCGGGTAAGCAAGGCCTACTATGTCAGAGGCCTTTCAAATTTCTGCCCAGACACGTCTCCTTTTTCTGTACGCTATCATAAATTACAAGATATTCTGTGGTTCATGGGGCATTTCACCAAGGGCCAGCATTGATTTCAAAATACAGAAACCCTGTAAGGTTTTTTCTTCCTTTCAGCGATGAGCATACTGACTTACATAGCTACCTCTGCAATGCTGTAGAAACCGAAAGACCCAGCAACGCGAGAGAGTTCGATAAGTGTTTTACATTTCAGAAATAAACAGGTATTGCGTTGTGAGGGTAAAGAAATTATAAACTTGGCTTAGCTCTCCTGTTGAAACAGAACACATATCTTCGTAGGGGCTGGGTTCATTCTTAACATTATAAACATTCTCATAGATGACCTTGATCAATACATTTTAATTATTGTCAGCAGTAGCATTAAATCTATACCAAAAGTAAGGGTGGACGTGCACACACATGCCGTATCATGGGAATTTTACTAACTTCAGGAAAATTCAGTCAAATTGTTCTGTGACTTAAAAGAAGGTTAGAGTCAAAAATAATGTTCTTTTTGCTGCTTGAACTCTGAATAAAACATCAGTCACATGTAGGCGGTATCAGTATCGAGGTATTTACTGCCCCAGAGGTGTATTCAACTAGTTAATGTATGTGCTGACTCCCACCATCGCTATCTCAAGTGAGAAACCAAAGGGTCTAGGTAGTGCTTTCCTTTCAGTCAAAGTCATTGCACTTAGGTCAAGATCTAGAACATGGTAGGTAATCAATAAACATTGGTTGGAAGAGTGAGTCAACGCACTTCTAATTTCCTCCCTCTTATGTTGGGATTTTGGTTCCTACTTGCCAATGGCCACCAAAACAGGTTCGGTGCAAGCAACAAACACGTCAGATAAGAGAAGCTACGGCATCTCCTGAGACGTCTGAGATGAATTCAATTCATGCTTTTCATCATGAACTTGCATATATGCTTCCATATTAAAGCGGACAATTTGCAGATCATCTCAAGGCTATAGCACTATATAATGACAAATAGTCATCACTAGGCGAGCCATACTCTCTATTGAAAAATTATTTGAATGTGCCTAAATTATTAACCTTAACCATTCAAAAATGTAATTTTGAAAATATACAACCCAAGGGGAATTTAGACCCTTATTCCATCCTCACATGTGGTCTTTTCTGTTCCTTGGTTGTATAAATATTCTAAGATGTAGTGCACAAAGTGCAATTGCCAGGTTAGATTTTGTTGATTTAATAGCTTTGATTCAGTTTGTTTAAAAATGCCCTTCTAAATTCTGTATCCCCATGGCATTTGCCTAATTTAGGTGAGAAGATAGTGATTCATACCTTAGACCATCTCTCTTCCCACCTGAACAAGAAGACAGGGCAGGGTCAAACCCATATTTTTGTCTATTTTATAGTCAATACAATAATTGCTGCTGATGGATTAATTATATAGTAACTACGGCTGATTTTTCTTAGAAAGAAAATGATTAAATCGTGTATTTTTCAGTGAGGTCTGGTCACCACATGAGGACCTAACCTAACCTTTTTTAAGCACTTTATGTCTCTTCCTCTGAAGGAAAACCATTAATCTGATGTACAGAGAAACTGTCCTCTGAAAACGCTATCGTTCACACAATCTAGTTAACATAAATACATTTTTAATATCTGTCGATATGTAACTATTCCTCATCAGTCACATGGCTGGTCATAAAATCATTTAGTCTATTTATTGCCAGAAATCAGTAAGAATTAGACTTTTTAAGTCTGCAAATTTACCAAGTTTACAACATTTGATCCCATCGAGAAAATATTTTTTGATGAAGTCTTTCTGTGTAAAACACCAGAGTAATTAGTCAAAAATCATTGAAGGAGGATTTATGGACATTCTTGTGTCTAAACAGCTGTATAACTTGTCTACACTCTTGTGCTGACATTCAAAGACAACAGGACAATATGTAGAGGTAAGAAGAAATTTAGAATCACCTGGCTGGTTTTCCTTAATCAAAATTTATCTCTTCCTTGACATGCCCCCTGGGCAAGAGTTGTGGTATTCCTTATTCTCCATCCATACCCAGATGAGACAGCCAGGGAGAAAAGGTGGTGTCCTTATCAGTCCTCTGTACATCTCATGGTAGAATTTATCTCCTCATTTCTGACTTTGAGGTTCCAGAGTCTGTACGGCATTTCAACTGGTCAGAGAGTTTTGGGCAAAATCTGGACAAGCATCATGACTCTGTTTTTAGTGCTTCATGGAAAACACCAATGTTGAATTAGTTAGTTAAGAAGATTTCAGTTAAATGTTACTGTATTTATGAGACTCTGGGACAACTGATTGTAAAATCAAAATGTTACCTTGATGATTTGTTGTTGCAAAGTTGAATCAATTAATATGCTTATTATTTTGATTTGGTGAGAACATAGGACAATGGGAGTTTTGTCCATTGCTTAATGGAGAATAAATTAATGGGATCATCTTGGACAACAGTTTGACATTATCAGGTAACTTGGCAATATGTGTACCTTCCAACACAGTAATTTGGCCTCTAGATGTATGCCTGTGGGGATTTTTTTTTTTTAAGATTTTATTTATTTATTTGAGAGAAAGAGAAAGAAGCAGGGGGAGCAGCAAGCAGAGGGAGAGGGAGAAGCAGGCTTCCCACTGAGCAGGGACCCTGATGCGGGGCTTGATCCCAGGACCCTGGGATCATGACCTGAGCTGAAGGCAGACGCTTAATGACTAAGCCACTCAGGCACTCCAACCTGTAGAAATTCTTAAAAATGTGCCCAACACTGTTCAAAATGGTCTAAAATTGGAAATAACCTAAACGGATATCAATGGTAGAATTAAAAAAAAAATGATAGCATGTTCAGACAATGGGAACAATAGGCTGGAAGAAAGGAATGAATAACTATGTTTATGGTCATCAGTAAATCACAGAAACGTAATGAAGACCATGAAAGCTACACACATATGACTCCATTTCCATAAAAATTTTAAAAAGCAAATCTAAATTTCATACTGATTTAAAAACCATATGAATGTGAAAAAAAATCTAAAAAAAAAGAAAGGAGAGAATTATTAACACAGAAATCTGGAGAGTGATATGATGAGTTGGTGGGTTGGGGAGCGGGAATGCGTTGGGATGGGTCAAGAGATTCCTTAATACACTGGTGGGTGGTACACTATTTCTCAACCTTAGAGGGTAGATATAAGGGTTGTTTTTTTTTTTTAAATAAAATGCACATGCATAATTTATCCATCTTTTGAATATACATTTCAAAATTCAAAAAATAACAATAGATTTTAAAAAAATACAATAGCTAAAGAAGAAGAGGAGATGACTCCAAAGACACAGCACCATTCCCTTTCTGTCTTTTTCACTTAAAAAAAAAAAACAAAAAAAACCTCTGACACAACCATGGAGTAGACTCTGATGGAGGCAAAAAGAGGTGTCCTTCTAAGTTGTGCATTTTACTTCAAAAATAGAAATATGTTTCTGTAGTACATCAGATTTAAATCAAAGGTAGACAGAGATTATTTAATATACATGAGAATTATATGAGATTTCATGTGTTCTATCTAATACTTTTTATATACCCTTAATAGGTAAGAGTATGTATGAAGATTATGATTTCAAATCAATTATTCAGACGTTGAAGTTAGCCAAATGCAGTCCATTAAAATGCCCATTGTTTTATGTTCCTGTCTCTTTTTAAGACAGTTTTCAAAGACTAAATCAGGCACTTAAGGCACTCTTGTTCCATTTTCCCCAGATGTGTTCATGATATAACTTTAAAGTTATCATTGTTGCCTAGTTTTAGAAGATTTTGATAAATCATCTTCTTGCATTTCAAACTAGTGGACACCATTTGAATCGTTTTTTACCTTCATCTGATTTTCCAAAAGCAAATGGAAAAAGGTGACCTATATTCCATGATACTCGCTGAACAACTCAATGAGAACAATGAAAGAAGGTACACAAACTAAACCAAGTTATTTTATCGTCTTTCTTTTCTTTTTCATTTTATTGTCTTTCAACAACACTGTAAGGTTCATAGTGTTATTAATTGTCCCCTTATAACAGAGGAGGAAAATATATCCAGGGAATATAAAGACTTGCCCTAAGTAAGTGGCTACACTCAGGTATGAACTATGGTGCTTTGTTCCTCCCTCCACCCTGGTCAACCATCCTCTAGCCCGCGTGAGTAAGCAAAAAGTTTATTATGATAATTATGCAGATGTTACATATGTATAGGCAAAAGACAATCTTCACAATGTGTAGTGTAGGTCATGAACATCATTAAATTATTTTGCAAATTCTCATTATGAGTAACATTTACTACTGGAAAATTATGTCCACACCAGGCACATAATATCGCCATCTCCTTATGTTAAAGACATCAAAGGGTTCTTAATAGACACTGTAAAATATTTTCTTTAAAACAGTTGTTTTTTGTTTTTTTTTTTCAGCTCTCACTTTCTGAGTGAGACTGACATTTCTAGAAGATGATTGTCATGTGCTTATTTCCATTTCTCAGCGCCCTTCCTGATCACACCAGGCTGGTAATTAGTAAGATAAAAATTGCTATTAGATAATGCAACATTTCAACTGTCATCTTGCTGGATTGGGGAAAAAAGTTATTCTGTAAAATGAGAGCCCAGTGGTGCGATTGTATTGACTTTTATGTCATGTTTGTTTCAGGTTACTAGTCAAAACCAGTTTCACAGCTCCTCCTGGTCCAGAAGGTTCCGTTTGCTTTATGAAAATGAAGCTGTCTTGTTTTCTGGTTCATAAATCATTGTCAAGCGGAGCTAGATAACAGAAACAAGTTCAGATTCCAGAATGATTATCCTTGGAGATGATGTATTAAATATACAGAATACAACTTGATTTTCATAAGCCGTGTTGACTTTGCAGAACTAAGGCTTCAGGGGGAAATTATCTCATAAGAGGAGGTCTGAAGGAGCTTGCAAACTCTGACCAGGTGGGGACGATGAGTGGGGGTGGTGATGGCAGGAAAAAGAATATCCAGGTATAAAGAACCTGTGGTTTTTCTCCCATCTCCTCCCCATTATTTACCTGCTGGAGCTCTTGAAACATATGGGTGTCTCTTTATCTTATTAACAGTATAGGAGATATCATTTTAAAAGATGAGATACCCTCTTTCTTGCCTTATCTGCCATTTCTCTTTTGCCTTCTTCTTGAATACTCTGATATCTTGCAAAGTCTTTCTCCTGCCTCTTTATATCTTTAACCTCTTTCCACCTGAAATGAGGCTGGTTTGTTTCATCTCTGGGGCCCCACAGTCTTTACACAAGAGATGTTTTGATGCCTCATCAGAGCCAAATCAAGGGCCATGGGAGCAAAGTCTAAAGAAAAATCACTGTGGAGTCTGAAGAGTCACAGGGATGCCCTGAGATTAGAACTGTCCCCAGGCAGCTCACCAAACAGGTTTCCTGTACAGATCTTGTCCAGAATGTGCTGACACTGACTTTTACTCCAAATGAAGAGTTCAGACCTCCAAGCAAAGCAAGTGTATTCCACTGAGAAAGAGAGAGGTTTCTTCCATGTGAAATGTGTTTCGCCTCCCCCCTGACTGCTCGGTTCCTATTGGAGCTTCAAATCCCATTTTAGACATCCCTCCTCAGGGAACCCCCACTTGTTCTCAGCCACTGTCTGAGGTCCTATTTCCCTGGGCTTTCACACTATTCACTGTGTTCATGATGTAACTTTAAAGTTCATAGTTATTGCAGGGTTAATCAACAATTAATTGAATGATTAGTTTTTGTAATACTGCTCTTACTTGGTATGGTGGAAGTTCCACGGGGTTAGGTGGTCATGAGGGTTGTGACCAGGCACATAACACATAGTAAATTTGCATTAAATCTTGGGAAGCAGAGCATAAAGAAAAAAAAAACACATGCACCCAAAGCCATTCAAACTTCTGAGCAAAACTTGGTCTAGCGGGGCATTTGGACGGAGATTCAAGATGCAGTCAACATTTAATTCTGTTTCAATTGGGTTTTCTTCCTCAGACTGGAAGGCAGCCTTCTCCAAGGAGCAAAATTACAGAAAATGTATTGATACTGGCATGTATTTCCTGTATTGGGAACAAGAACTTTCTCTGCTCTCCAAGAAAAGTCTTTGATTTTTCTTTAGATAAGAAAATCAGCTGGGAAAGGAGAGTAGGTCAGCAACCAAACCCATAAATACCACAAGTCTCCAATTTGGGATTCAGGAAATTGTAATCTGCTATCATCTGGCTTATCTGATTGATTGATTCTTTATTTACATACCCAGCATTTTTACTCACTTGCTGAACAGGAAGGCAAAGTGAGGAACTGGAAATTCATTTAAAATCTTTGATAAATATATATGCCTACATAGGCTCTTCACCTCAATATGTGTTCTTAACAGCATGCTCAGAGACCTCTGGACAATTGTCTCAATCTGTCATTTCACTGTGTTTATGAAGAAACAAAACAAAATAAAAAAATAAACAAACCCCAAAAGCCAAAAAACAAAACAAAAACAAAACAAAACAAATAAACAAACCAAAAACCCCACAGCACAGCCTTTTATAAGCTTAGGCAAAATGTCTTCTTGACCTTTGGGTTTTCTAAGACACATGAGATTTCTAGGCAGTTAGTTAACTCATACAGAGTTTGCATCTTTCATAAATACATAGGCATTTGTAAATAGGATCTTGTTTTATATGCCACCCTTGTAATAACACTTGTGCTTTGCTCTTTAGGAAGAGACAGTTTCTGTGGAACAATCAATAGAGAAAGGCCACATGGTTTATTTTCTATTATGTATACCTTACAGGTCATTGAGTCAAGTACTATGGCAGGATTTCTAAAAGGATGGTGATTTTTAGGAAAGATCATCAATAACATATGTAGCCGAGCAAGCTAAAATAATTACAATCAAATTTCATGCTTCAGGGCATAAACTGATTTCCTCCAAGGGTCAGGAAGGAATTATGCTGCCTTCGCCAATGTGTACTGCAGCGGGTAAATGACCAACCTATTTTTGTTTGGGTTTGTCCCCCCCTTTTTTTCTGAAACTGATATACTGATCAGTTTTCTTAAGAGTGCAGCTCAGATCACCCTATGCCCATCCTTGTTGGATCATACCAGATTTGCTTTCTTCATGGTACCTAAGAGTTTTCTCAAGAACAGACTCCAAGACAGAGCACAGGTTAGGAAGCATTGCCTAGAAAATGCAAATGTTCCTCCTTGGTTACATTTTTAAAAGTTAAGATCTAGAAGGGGAAAAAGGAATGGAGAAGAAAGCAAAGTACTAGGATTTGAGATTTCAAGCACCTAGTCTTAAAACTCAGTGAGGTCCACCTTTTCCTTTTTAGGCTTTCTCAATCACTCCATTTCCAGTTCTAGCTTTGATTAATCCTGTCCCTTTTCCCCAGCTAACTTTTGCCATGGGCTCGCTCTCACCTAAAAAAAATCTCCATCAGAACATGGATTTGCTCTGTTCAGAACTTCAGCATCATCAACAATAGGTTCTAACCTTTGCCACCCTTTTGGGGGGGGTGCGTTGGAGCGGGAGCGGAGGAGGGGAGAGGAGCAAATGGTTATTCGCAGGCCCTGCTTCTACTACAAACTTAGTGCAGAGGCTTTGAGCTAATTACATTCTGTGTATCTGAGCCAGCTAGCAGAGCTTCGTGCCTTCGTGCTGACACTCGGATCCATCTGGGGCTGATAACAATTGCAAAACTCAGGGCACACTTTAAAAAAAAAAAAAAAAGGCTTATGTTACAATGTGAAACAGCATGTTTTACAGTCCTCAGAATGGTCAGATAAATAAAACAGCTCCGAGTCCAGAGCGTTGTGGGGGAAAATGTATTTTGTAACATTTCATTTAGAGCAGAAAAATTTCCCCACTGACAAGGGAACATTTGACCCTCAGAAAATGTTAAGTTCCACCCACAGCTGTTTGAGGAAATGGGCAATAGAAGACTCTGGGCTGCCTTCAATGATGTGGGCTATAAGATTACAATCACCTCCCATTCAGAGGGACAGTTTCGGAGACTTGAGTCTGATCTAAGAGTATAGAAAAGAATTTAGAAAAAGCTCTTTCTGTACAACTATCCAAGGAAAAGGCTTAGGAATGAAGAGACTGCACATTTCTAGGACATATTCATCATAAATACTGAACACTGAACGGATAATTTGAGCTGCTTTGAGAGAGGTCTTGGGGCTGGTTTAACGTGTTGAACACAGCTAGGTGACTTTGCAAAATAATCAGTCCTGCTTTGGGGCGATGCTGGGAGCAGAAAAGGAAAACACCTTGCAATACCACAGTTTTGCGTAAGACACGAACAATTGTCAGTTTGCATTTGGCAAAAAGCTCCCAGGCATTCCCTTCTGCTAACACATGCTGTATGTCAGCAATCATCTTTCTTCCTCCTACAGAGAGTTGCGAGGTCATAAAACGGAGGGGTATCTCCGAATTTAATCTGGCAAATTTCCCTGTTTCTTGAGTTTACGTCTTTTTAAAGTGTGTCTTTGGCGTGTTAGTTTTTAATATTCTTGGCCTTCTCAGTGTGCGGTTCTGTGACACAGATGCATATGCCCAAGGCACTCATTTCCTCCATCTCATGCTCCCGCCCTTCCAGAACGTTTTTTACTTAAAAGTTGCATATAGTAGCCACAAGTTTATTACCGAGGGAAAAAAAAAAAGTGAGAACTCCCGTTTGTAGAGCATTTTGGGTTTTATTCAGTAAGGCACATTTTCTTTCATTTTTTTTGTTTTAAGATTTTATTGGGGTGCCTGGTGGCTCAGTTGGTTAAGCGACTGCCTTCGGCTCCGGTCATGATCCTGGAGACCCGGGATCGAGTCCCACATCGGGCTTCCTGCTCAGTGGGAAGCCTGCTTCTCCCTCTCTCACTCCCCCTGCTTGTGTTCCCTCTCTGGCTGTGTTTCTCTCTGTCAAATAAATAAATAAATCTTTAAAAAAAGGAAAAAAGATTTTATTTATTTATCTGACAGAGAGAGCACAAGGAGAGCAGAGAGAGAGGGAAAAGCCGGCTCCCCGCTGAGCAAGGAGTCCAAGGAGGGGCTGGATCCCAGGACCCTGGGATCGTGATCTGAGCCAAAGGCAGATGCTTAACTGACTGTCACCAAGGCACCCCGGCATATTTTCACAATATTTCACAATTAAATTAATATTATTTATATTAATATTTATTTCAATATAATATATAGTATATAATATAATATATAATTCTATATTATTTATGATATAATTATATGTGATTATGTAATATATATTATATGTTAATATATAATATATGATATATTAATATTTCACAATTAAAAATTCACAAAACCTAACAGGGAAGTAGTTAGACCCCATTGAACAGATGTAGCGATTGAGGCTCAGATAAATGCAGGAAGTTGTTTTCACATTCTACAGCTTTTAAAGGGGTCCTGAACTTAACTCCACACCCCAAGAACATTTGTAAGGAAATCAAGTGCCTTTGCACCTTTCCATGGGGTAGTAATTTTAATTTCAAAAGCACTTTTCTTTCCTATGTCTCCTTTAATAAGTAAATTCAGTACAAACCACCCACTAAAAAATTGCTCTCATTTCAGAGGTAGAGGCAATGTAACCAAATTTCTTAACAGAGGTAAAGTAACTAAGGTAATGTGAATTCGGTATCCTTTTAGGCATAGTCTCTTGCATCTATGGCTATCAAATATACCTAGGAACTTGTGTTATTTTAACGATGATATACCGTGTCTCCCAGTTCGTTCTCTTAAGAAAAAACAAATACAGATTTTTCTGGAGTATAATAGATGTGTTCCAAGACCAAGCTTCACGTTTTACTGAATCCCTGACTCACTCAGGTTGAAAACCATCTCAAAATGCCACTTTTTGCTAAGTTGTAGGGAGGTTCTGTTTGTTTGTTTTTTTGGCAGGATTGGGGGGCGGGGGGGGGTGTTGGTGGTGGGATCGGTTTCTCTGGAAAGCCAGCTCCTGTGTTCTCAGGGGTTATAAAAATGGGAATCATTGTTATTGGCAATCCACTGGAATAGTGCTGAGACAAATGGAAACTCGAAGATTCGGATCCTCAGAGGTGAGAACATACAGCTTTTGGGAATTGGGAGAGAATCTGACCAATAAAGGAAGTCACTATTTTTCCAGGCCTAAAGTGAGTTATAGGGTGAGACGGGTGTTGTATATTTATGTAAGGCGGCAGGAGGGAGTTTAAGCGGCTGTATATTTGCTGAAAGAGCATCATTCACATTCAGCCTGAGACAAAAGGTGGAAATGAAGTAACATCCTGGCCATAGAAGGCCTCAGGACAGAATAATAACATTTCAGGGGTGGGAGTGGGGGGAGAAGGAGGAGGCTGTGGGTAGGCCTCTAAATGAGGAAATGATCAAGATGCCTTGTCAGGCCTTCAAAAAACAGTTGCGCGCGCACACACACACACACACACACACACACACACACACACACACACTCCTTCTCTCAGGATTAAGGCCTGGCCAAGCGTCCTTGGGAAGGAAGGTCATTTATCTTTCACAGAAACGCATACACAATTACTTGCAACCTTCATCAGTATAGTCAGCAAGATAGGTTTGCCAAAAGAACTAGAAAAAATATATATCAATACACAGATTACAGTTGGGACCCTATTTGGTGTTTGTTATTATCATATACTCTAGTCTCACTGCATCAGTGTGGATACTAGTTCAGAACAATATTTGAAGGACTGAAGTGGTTCTGGCTGCTCCCAAGGTTCAAGGGAAGGGGGTGGGCGGCAGGGGGTGGAGGGGGAAGAAACTGTCTTATCTCCTGTGTTTATTTATTGTGTCCTTTTGTTTAGAGGAAGTTGCAAGTAGAAGAAAGGGGTCATGAAATTATACTCCTCTAATGACAGTGAGAGGGAAACAGACTTTCATTTCAGAAAACTGATCAAAAGAAGAGGGAAAAAACTTTTAACATTCAAACAATATACACAAGTAGTCTGTGGGATTCTGAAAATGCGCCCCCACATGCTAATTAAGATGTTGTCAGAATTTTTAATGGTGGATCTTGGTGACTATTTCAGAATCTTTAGTCATTTTCATGAAACATACAACTTAGGATAAGAATCTCCCGTCACACAGAGAGCTTTCAGTTAATACTAAATTAAAATGGTTATTAAAGTATGGAATCACTTGGAACTGAGTTGAAAATAGTCTGTCTTATCCATGAGGTTTATTTATTTTGAGACGGATATAACAATTCTGAAAAAGTCACAATAAAAATGGAAAAATATAAAATATAAAAGTTTTACACTTTTATATGACAGGCCATGGATTAGATTTGAAAGTTTACCTTATTAGGACAAAGTACCATGAGATGTCATGATGATTTGATGCTCGGGAAATGTAATTTCAAACATAAAGCACATAAAGACACAAGCACATTTCAAGTTTTAAAGGAACAGTGGAACTATAAAATGAATAGATTTGTTTCTATTTTTCATTTATTTTTTTCCTTCACCATTTTACAACTGCTTATTAAGCTGCCATAAAAAAAAAAGTGGATCAAAGTGATTTAATTTTCTTCTTTGACCCTTTTTAAAAAGTATGATTTCTCATTGCTTCAGTTGTGCCTGCCAAGTGTGCACATTCAACCCCTATATTATCAGGACATGGTATTTAGCAACTTTTTAATAGTCAAAGGCAAGAAAGTCTACGAAGGGACTCTGAGGGTTCTTCCTCTCCCTATAAAACCAGCACTTTGCATATGGGAACAATTCCTCCTATATTTGCAGGTGAACTTACCAGGCACAGAGCTGAAGCCAAAGATTTCTAGGAATGACAACTTCAGCACATCTCTGAAATGATCCTACTTGCCAATTTCCTGTTTTTCCACAGGGAGCCTCTGAAGGGCTGGGGTCCTGCAAATTTATTCATGGCTGTGGTCACAGCAGGTAATGGCCAATGAGTGCCAGGGGCGGGATTCCAAAACCATTAGCCCGCTGGTCTGATCCTGCATGGGCAAACCTAATATTTGGACCACACACCCCATCTCATAGCATGCTGGTCTGGTACTACGAATGCACTACTGGGGAAAATACTGAAATAGATCACTCACTGAAGCATATCCTAGAAGTGTTTTATGAAAAAAAAATGCCATTGCACAGAGTTCCATTGAGAAAAAGAATATCTTAAATACAGATCGATCAGAGTCTCCACTCCTGTGTTTACTATATATGTAATCTAGCTATATAAAACCTATCTGTAAGGAATTCCTTGAACTAAGAATCATTGGTCACACCTGCAGCAGTTCATATAAAAAGCATTACTGGCGGAGGGGAAAAAAATTCTTCCTTCCTTGGGTTTCTCCCTTAAATGTTTGAGTAAGGGTTCATTAGAACAGTTGCAGGCATCTGTCTGGTCTGGTGTGTTGGTGGGGGGACTGTGGGGGGGACCTCCATTTAAACACAGATTTTAACCTTTCCACCTTAGCCTCTTACATTTTCTTTCCTTTTACTCAAAACATTTAGGTAAATTAGGATGAAGTCCCCCCATAAAAATGCAAGGGGATCCCTTAAACTTTCATCTCGAATTTATTCATGAAGGAGTGAGGTCTTGCCTAGTCGTGCTGTGTATCATCCTGTCAGAATGACTTTCTCTCGCGTGGAGAAGGGAGACGGAAGGGCAGGAAACCGGAGCTTGGACTTCGCTAGTAATTGCTCTGAGGATAAAAATGCAGGTGCCTTCTTGCCCGGCCAAGGGAATGTGAACAACAGTTTCAAAAAACGAGACCCAGAACTGAAGTCACATCTCTGCGTGGGAGGGAACAAATAAAAACACGTATTTTAAATATACATATGTCTATGCTACAAATGCATAATAATACACATCGTTTAGAGAATGCACGTGTAATGCACCCATCGATTCCATCTACGCAAACTGATTGATCATGACCGGGTACGCATGCCACCATTTCCACATACAAGACTATAGGAAGGAAAACACACCTGAATGAAATTTCCCACACCATACTAGTCCCAGCTTTGCTGCATTTTGTAGTTACAACTTCCTGTGAGCCCGACGATGTAGGTCGTCCACTTTAACAATTCTCGCTCTGGTGCATCAAGATTGAGCTCCTCATTGCCCTGCGTGTATAAGCAAACACGTGTGTGCGTGTATATCCAACGCGTACTTGAGGGGGAGGGTGGTCAAAGATTTAGTCTTTTAAGAACACCCTCATTTTCTGTTTCAAATTTAACTATGGCGTAATATGTTTAATGTTGTCTCCTCAAAGTTCATCTTTGTTTTTTCTTTTTAAATCATTTCCTGTTGTTTATTCCCGACCCCCTCCACTTCCGAATACATTTCACATTCCTAGGCTGGAGGAGCGAGTGCGGTCTTATAATGTGAAAGACCTTATTCTAGTTGATGAATAGGTTCCTCGGTTTTGCCATTCCCACCCCAGCATTCAAAAATTATCATCTTTTATACATGTGCAAAAGGGAGGGGGTGGGATCTGGCATTAGTTCTTTTAGTCGTCAGGAAATTACAAAATGTACACTTGCGAAGTAAGCAATTTTTGCAGTCGGCCCGCGCATCCATCTTTTTAATGAGCCTTGTTTATAACCTGACGCCATGTTTCTAGTCACCTACCCTGTTTACGTCTTTGGCCCCTTTAATTAAGAGAAGAACCAGTTAAAAGAAAGTAAGAAGAAATATTAATATGATCTGATTAATTCAGCTAGCAGGAGGTTATGGGGTACCGAGGTTATTATAACCTATAAAGGCAATGTGAATAAAGCTGTATTCATTTGTAATTTTATTAGGCGGAGCAAATTAGTGAGTCTGCATAGCAGTGACAAAAGACCCTTCCTATTCTCCCTTACCCCCTACTGCAAGGGCCAGGTGCCCAAAGTTAGGCTCCATATTAGGCAAATGAGATCTGATAAATCTCAGCTGCACATCTAATGAGAACTTCCAGAGCTGGTGCTGTGCTAATTTGGAAAGATTAGCTGGGATGTTTGTGTATGGCTGCTTAAAGTCCAATGAAATAAAAGGAAAACGCAGAGAAGAGGCAGCACGTAACCTGGAAAGAGTTAAAGACATTAAGGTAACTCTCCTAAGGCCAGAAAGAATTGATAATAGACAAACTATTAGAAACAAACTATCTAGGGCAGTTTGAGGGGCGAAGCGAAAATTCTGTTGTAAAAGAAATATCAGTGTAACAAGTCTCTTTATAATAATAATAGGCAGTAAGGTCTACCTGTGTGGGCCTCCCCTCACCTTGAACCCACCCACCCCAGCCCCTCTGACATCAGGAACCCAGCTTTTGTTTCCTTTCTTGGAGGCAAAGAAAATTGCAGGGTTTATTTCCGGCAAAGACGCAGTGAGCCCTGGTGGGTTAAGGAGAATTCAAAGTGAAAGGAAGTAGGCATGCCAGGAATTTTTAATACAAAGATTTTAAGATCCTTCCAGAGGGACATTCTCATGGGTTGGTCTGTGGATGCCGAAAAGAGGCTTCATTAATCCAAAATCCTGAGTAGACAAATATGTTTGAGCCTCTGATGTACAAATTATAGTTTCCCTCATCTTGTTTTTATCTCATCAACTTTTCTAAACTCTCATTTCAGACTTGCTGCTAATCTGGTATTTGTGCTGGCCTGGCTTGGCATCCCCGGGCAATGGCTCCAACCCTTACCTGTTTAGTTTATGCCTGACTTCTCTTTTACGAACTTACCGCTGAGAACTTGGAGAGCCTTCCATCTCACTACAGTTTAGATACGGGTTTTTATATAGTCATGAGTGTACCTATCCAATGCCAGTAGTTAAAATTGATTGTGATAGTTCTTAGTCTGTTATATCCTCTGAACATAGTCTCCTAAAGGGCCCACTGGAGCACATCACCAACTCCGAGTTAGAAATTTAGACTTTCATAAGAAACAAAACAAACAAGCAAAGGGAAAAATAAGGCAGAGAGACACAAATCAAGGAACAGAATTTTGGGCGGCTGGATGGCTCAGCTGGTTAAGTGTCTGCCTTCAGCTCAGGTCATGATCCCGGGTCCTGGGATCGAGTCCAGTGCTGAGCTCCCTTGTCAGCGGGGATTCTGCTTCTCTCTCTGTGGTTCCCCCCTGCTTGTGCGCATTCTCTCTCTCTCTCTCAGATAAATAAATAAAATCTTGAAAAGAAAGAAAGAAAGAAGGAAAAAAGGAAGGAAGGAAGGAAGGAAGGAAGGAAGGAAGGAAGGAAGGAAGGAAGAAAGAAAGAAAGAGACTCTTACCTATAGAGGACAATTGATGGTGACCACAGGGGGTGGGTGGGTGGAGCGGGGAAACAGGTGATTGGGATGAAGGAGTGCACTTGTGATGAACACGGGCTAATCTGCGGAAGTGTTGAATCTCTATATTGTATACCTGAACCTACTATAAACAGTGCCTGTTAACTAACTGGAATTAAAATAAAAACTTTGAGAAAAAGAAAATTAGCCTTCTACCAAAAGTAAAATACCCTATCAAGTGTACTCTTACTAGAAGAAAATAATCAGGGGTGCCTAGGCGGCACAGTCATTAAGCGTCTGCCAGGTCATGATCCCAGAGTCCCAGGATCAAACTCCACGCCGGGCTCCCTGCTCAGCGGGAGGCCTGCTTCTCCTTCTCTTTCCCCCTGCTTGTGTTCCCTGTCTAGCTGTGTCTCTCTCTGTCAAATAAATAAATAAAATCTTAAAAAGAAAAGGAAAATAATCACAAATTGGATAGCAGCGATATTGTCAAAATAGATCATTTCAGAGACCCAGTGGGAAAATGAAGGGTACTCATCTCAAGCACGCATTTTCATGGCTGAAATCATTTGAATGTTTAAATTATGTTCAAAATAAGTATAAAATAAGTTTAAAGAATTTAAGTAGTAAGAAGTACACCCTGCCTGGGTAAGTAATGTCTTCTCAAGAGGAAAAAAAAAAGTCTTTTATTGGAAATTAAATGAAAAGACAGAGCATTATAGTGGTTTCAACTCTACTTTTACCTTCAAGTACAACACAATGTAGGACTCCTGAAAATGTGAAAAAAAAAAGAGTCATGCATGCCATCTCCCTATACTAAACACATCTTTAAAGTTTTACAATTTTATGTAAAAATCAGTGTATATGAATGTGGGAGGAGATCCCACAATGAGCATTTAAACAGCTTCCAAACTCATTAGGATTTTGCCTCCTAGTTGATTCTCCCCTTATTTAAAATTTGCTTTGGTCAGTGCAGTCACTTTTTTGATAGAAAAATGTATACAAAATTATTGCTATTTACATAATATTTAAATGAGCCCCTCGATCCTCCCAAACAGTTTTTTGCTTTCACAGGCCAGGCGAGAAATGGTTAAAAATCTCTGTAACAGGGATGATGCGTCACCCAGAAGCACCTAATACTATCATAGTAGAGACTCATGGAGTATCTGTTGAGTCAAATAAGTCAAATAAGTGTTCAAATGTATATCACACACAGCTTGGGAAAGTGACCTGTGGTTTTCAATCAGAATCCGTCTTTCTTTCATCATTGATGTCACTGCCCTCAGAACATTTGGTTTATTCTGAGCGACAGGGGTTTAGAGCACGTCCTCCGGTCAAAATCCCAGCTCCATCACTACATGCTGTGTGTCTCTGGGCAACTAACTTAATCTCTCTTTGGCTTAGTTTCCTCATTTGTACGATGGGGAAAATAATGGTAGTGCTTAGCTCTTGAAATTGTTTTGAGAATGAAATGACTTAATACCTGTAAATCACTTAGAAAAGTATTTGGCATACGGCAGTACTTGATAAATGTTGGCTCTAAGATAAGTTTCCTTTTAGTTTTCAGTACAGTTTTTATTGCACTCTCTCCCCAACTTGTGAACCCCTGGAAGACAGGAGGAGTCTTATTCAATGCCAGGGTACCCCTGTACCCAGCACAAAAGTCCTACCTAAAATCAAGGACTCAAGATGGGCTGACATTTTTCTATATGGCATGCAGATAGGCGTCAGTGAAACAACTCCAACCAGAACATTTCTTTCCCTCTCAACTTAGTGCTTGGGTTTTCCCTCTTAATCTTCTGTTTTCAACAGCAACAATAAAGCATTAGATAACCACCATGCAAAACCACAAAGGAGCTTGAGTGTTAAGTGTCATGTATTACAATAATGATAAGATGTTTACTTTGTGTCCATAGCTTTTGGCAGCCATGGGCTTCATGAACATTTGTAACTTTATTCCTTCTCTCTCACAAATAAAAAGATGCAGTTGTTGGTGTTAGGATCATGGAAGAAGTAGAGATTTTAGAAAACTGTCTCTGCCACCTTTGAAGCTACTTTTCATATCTATTTGGTAACACCCACTTCATGAGTTTGTGATGAGTCTTGGAGAGATAGCTATCTAAAATATCTAGTACTTTTTTTTTTTTTTAAGATTTTATTTATTTGACAGCGAGAAACACAGCGAGAGAGGGAACACAAGCAGGGGGAGTGAGAGAGGGAGAAGCAGGCTTCCTGTCGAGCAGGGAGCCCGATGTGGGACTCGATCCTGGGTCTCCGGGATCATGACCTGAGCCGAAGGCAGTCGCTTAACCAACTGAGCCACCCAGGCGTCCCTAAAATATCTGGTACTTAATAAATATTAGCTTTTCTTATAATCATCATTTGCAGAAAATTTCACCTCAGTGGGTTCCCTTAGGCATTAAAGACTTAGAGCAAACCTTATTTGGTAATAGTTGCATTAATGGTTGGTAATCGTGCTTTGATAAGAAGGATTCTGAGCCTGAGCACACACTCAGGGGAATGAATCTGTCATTTGTGAGCAAGTCTGCCTCATGCACTGTACAGGAAGGCCACATTGTGCTAAGCCTTTTCCATGTAGACTCTAAGACAAGGGTCTTTCTAAAGATAGGAACCCATGGACGCTTTTGGAAATCTGACAAAGCCTATGCACCTGTCTTAGAAAAAAAATGATGTTAAGTGAATACTAAAAACACATTTTAAAACACAATCATTAAAATGTTGATAAGACAGACTCAATATCAGAAAATGTACATGCTTCTTTGCTAACATAGGAAGTAACAAGATCTAATGACCAGTCTCATAGATAATGTGATAAAATTGTATCAACTCTTGGCAACAAAGTATAAGTATTGCTAAGACTATTACTGTGTTTTAGCCACACTCATAATGAAAATAAGTGCTATTTTTATTAGAAATCAGTGAAAATAAAGCTGTAACTGTTGTCCATCCAATTTCATGGGCCCCTTGATCTAGAACCCTAGATGAAGAACCACTGTACTAAGCCCAACTTAAAACACTGGCATAAGACCTAGAAATTTCTTTTTATTTAATCAGCGTGGTAGATCATGTTTTTCCACAACCACCACCCTGTTCACCCTTCAGCACACACTCTTCCATTTCATGAAGTTCGTAAAGACCTTCAGAGACCAAGTCTTAGAAATGTTTGTAGATATTTTAAATTGTTGCTTGTACCTATGCAAAGACTGCTACCATAATTATTATGATGATGTTTCTAGTAGCATGGAGTATCCTGGTATAAATATTAGAATTTAAATGAAAGTCAACTTTGAAGGGAGATGCATACTAAGCTATGACAGTATTTTAAGAAATGAAATGTTTTGAAAGAGTCATAAAATAGGAAGTGCCTTCAGTCTTGGGAAACTTCATACCCAATTGTGCAGAAGGGAAAGATTAAAATAAACTTTGGACAGGCATGCAGACTGTGGGATACTTAATTCAGCCTAAACTTTACAGCTTTTTGACATTGACCCATATTCCTAGATAAAGGTTGTAATTCATTCTCCAAGATATGAAACAATTCTTCACACTGTTGGATTAAAAGCCCAGAGGGTGTGTGTGTGTGTGTGTGTGTGTGTGTGTGTGTGTGTGTATGGGTATATTGGGACAGAGTGATGTGCGTCTCTAAAAAGGGAAATACAATTTAGATTAGGAATCCATTGTAAAGACAGGATACAGGTCTAAACTGGTGATTTATGTATTTACAAATATTTTACATGTTATTGGCTCCCCATGAAAAAAATAAGTCCAAAGGGATGGTTAAAATAAAGTCTTAATCCTTGCTCACACATCTTTGTGGTGATGGAGAAAGAACACAGGATGGAAGTCTCCTAAATTTGACCTTTCAAAAGCAGACATGGTGTGGCTTTTCATTACTTGTTTGTATTTGCAATCCTAAAACAATTAATTGATTGTTCAATAAATTATCACTTTACAGATGGGGTTAGTCTCTTAAACAAACCACCAATCACCTTGTTAACACACAGATACAAATAAATCGTTTTCAATAGGATGAAAAGTATCCCCTTTGTAGGTGTGGCAATTAGATTATTGATTTTAGGTAAATGTCTAGTTAATTATGCAATAGGCTTCATTTCTTCTCTTAATTAAGCTACTGCTCTTTTACGTCAATAAACCATGGCCTCAGGAGAAATGAGAAGTTTCCCATTTGAAGAGACCAGGTACTTCCCCCAAAATGGGGCAGAAAAGGGGACCCTTCTTTTTTCTTCAAAGACTCAAATGCAGAAGAACTTTTATGAGTGAATTGTATTTTCAGTTCATTCAGTGTCTATTTCTTGAATCCAGATTAAATAGAAATCTGAATAGAAATAAATACTTAACTTGAAGGGAAACCACTAACCTGTCATTTGTAAAACTCTGCCTAAGAGAGATTAAACTATTTCTGTCTCATTTGGCTTCACAAAGACAAACTCTAACTTACCTCTCAGGAATCACTACCCAGGATTCAACTCCTTCCAAAATGGTGTCATCCTCATTTAGGTGTTAATCATTCATATGATCTAGCAGGGAGAAAAGACTATTTTTAGAATTGTCTTGGGAACAGAGCCTAAATGCAACTAAAAGTATCCTTATCCACATGCCTCACCCTGTTCCTTACTTTGGACCAAGGATTGATCCTTAGATGTTGACTTTAGTCCTGCTCTACTTGGGAATTGATTGTTTTTCTCTTCTCTTTTTTGGGAGCTTTTGGGAGGGGAGTGGGAGTTGGGGGCTATACTGGCTTTGCCTCACACCTGGAATCTGAACTTGGCTCTCTGCCTCACTCTGATTTCATAACTTGGTAAGACTTCTGACCCTCTGATTAACTCCACGTTTTGCTTTGTCTACCCTGGCTTCAGTGCCAAAGTCTCACACATGTCCTCTCCTGTAAATCTGATAATGTTTTGCACATAGCAGAGGCACAGTATCAATCTAGTAAATGAACCAAAGGGTGGGAGCCACACTGTGTTTTTGTGACAAGCCCTGGGTAAAGTCTATGCTGGAAAGTAACTAGCTTCCAGGCAGCAATGAACTGATTCTTTTCTTCTTTCAATCATTGGCCTAAGGATAATCCACAGAAATAAAAATTGTAGTGATAATTATTGATATTTAATGAGTGCTTACTATTTTCCAGACAGCATCCCAAGATAAATGGCATGCATTATCTGATTTAATCTTCAAAGAGGACTTTTCAATACCTACTTTATTATCTTCATTTTACAGATGGAGAAAATGGGGCATAGAACCCAACATCTGAGAGTAACTAAGTGGTGGAACTAGGTTTCAAACCTGGGAAGTATAACTACAGATTCTGTTCTTTTAACAACTACTCAGCCACCAAATGAGTGGTGAGAACCAAAGGATCAATAGTCTTACCAAACTAGTCCACTTGACCGGAAAACTCTTTGACAAAAATAATAACCCATATTTAAAAGAACTTAATTCATTTTGTTCTTCCCAAAGTGAATGTGCAGTACTGCCATTTTATCAATGGAGGCTCAAACGGTCAAGAAGGAGTTGGCATTCTATGGAGCAGAGTAGGTGCTGGTCAGAGGAACACTCATAAGACCAATATGCATCTTCCGGCTGATGATTTTAGCACTGAAAACATGAATAACACATAAATAAAAAATTATTTTATCCTGACTAAATTGCTTGCTCCCAGCTTGGAAGTAGCTAAGTACACACTCTACCTTTATTTGGATATACCCAATTAGTTTCCAATAAGGCTGGACATAGTCCTACTGATCGCAAAATGACTTCTGCTGCTTCTTGAGAACTAGGATATTTCCTTTTAGGGTAAAAGCTATAATTAGCAAAGGAATCCTAAACTGTACTTGTTAAAAATAATCCTCATTCAAGAAACCTGGTGAAAGTTGTGCTGGTGTTTGCACGGAGACTGTTATACATAATTTTCTGGAGCTGTTTTCAATCATGCAAATGATTTTTTCCTTTGCAATATGCTAATGCAATCTGATTTATTTCAGTTGTAAAAGTTAATTACAATGTGTTTGTGAGTCCCTAAAGATGATGTATTAAATGTTTATAACCAGGATTATTAAAATGTCCTGTCTCGATTACAGAGCTTCTCTTTCAAACACTAGAACTAATTGTAGCCTTAAATCACAACAACCTCACTGTTAAAATTAACACAAGGGCAACATTGCATAATTTTAATTAATTTTAATTTGGCCAAAGCAAATTAATTTTTGTTTTCTAGAAGGACAGCTAAACTCTTTTGTAGCCTGCTTCCACTAAACATAGAGTTCATAAACTTCTTTTCTTCCCAGCATTTTCATTCCTCTGAGGATTGTACCATGGGATCAAATCTTTGTTTATATTTTGGTTCCAATTTGCATATCTGGTTCTCTCTGAAGAGAGAGTATGGAAATAAAATGAAACCAGCATGGAATGTATACAACTCTATGGTCAGGGAGACAAATTTTTGTCTGTGAGTTTCAGACTCTCAGTCCAAGTTTTTGCAGATCATAACATTCCGAGCCCAGGAGAGGAGTATTCAGACTTCTATCACTAGCACCTATTAAAAAAGCTGCCAACACTTCTTTCAAAACTGGCAAAACAATTTTCTAAAAAATACCTGCTTAGAAGACATCATATCCAGATTCTTTCCTCTTCCCCGTGCTTAACACATGTACCAAAATTATTTCAGATTAATAACTAATACTACATCTTCCATTGTTTTATCATTTCCCTGAATATCATGGTCATTCTCTGTATTCAAATGAAAGCCATGGCCATGATAAAAAAAATCTTGAAAATCCATCTGAGAAAGTCAACATGGCCCCCTGAAATCTTTAAAAAAAAAAAAAAAGTGACAAGTACTATATAGGATTCCAGTGCCTTATCTGACTGGACCATAAGTTCTAAATGTTGGAAAGAACTGGATAAATTATTTCTTATCTCAATACATGTAGATATTTTGGGATGATATGGGTTTGCATTTTTGCTAATCATGTACATTTTAACCTGCTTGTCTCTACTCACAGGCATTCTTTATGCACTTGATAAACTAAAATCTTAGAAGCAATCTCTTTTTATGACCAGAAACAATAATCATAGCCAAAATGAAAAATGATTTTTTTAAAAAGTTAATTCACACCATAGCAGTGAAGTCTAAGCATATCAGATAATTCTTTGTCCAAGCCAACACACTGTCTTTAAGAGTAAAAGAGGATACTCTTAATAATTGTATGAGAACATCATGCTTTTAAGACTGGAATCTCCTGGGAAAACTGGAATATTTGCTCACCTTCCACATAGAGAAATGACACTGATGTCTTTATAGTTGTGTATTTAGTTTACCGTATTCCTTCCTTCTGTTCGTTCATTATGGAGATGGGTCTCTGGAAACTACATCTTTGTAGCATGATGCCATTCTGGATGGAGCTGACTGGATGAGTGTGGATATTTGATTGAATTTGATCTATGAAGATATACCTTAAGGGTTCAAGCATAAGATATTTGTGTTAAACTTTGGATGCAGTTAAATCAATCTTAAGTAAAACTGAGGGATGTGGAGAATTCCTTTTCAATCCATGTTGTGAATATATTTACCATATAATAAAAATATGCATTCCAGTCACAGATTAGGTTAAAACATATATATGACCAGTTTCATTTTTTTTGATTAAGGAAGGAGATCTCTGTGTAAAAATTTAATTCCATTTATAAATTTTTAATTTATAAATTCCATTTATAAATTATAAAAGAAATTTAAAGTTCTTGCCTGGTGAAAAAAAGAAGTGATAGGATCCAAATTATTCTGGTGATAATCTACAAATAATCAGTACAAAAGATTTTTTGTTTAAATTCAATGACTTTTTAAAACAAATCTAACAAAAAACATATAATACTTAGAAGAACATATCATTTTAAAAAATTGTGAATTTGTCAGTTAGTACATTCCATTTTAATCTCGAGTTGCATGTGCACTGATAACAGAAAAAGTACATATATATTTTTAAATTTTCTTTTAGTGAATATTTGCAGAGAACATTAGGGCCTTGTATTTTTTCCTGCTCCTAAAATTATATTGGTGGGAGTAAAGAGGGAAGAATTATATTGGTGATCTGAGTGGTTATATTTATACGTGAATGTTTCTCGGGCTTATGAACTCTGTGAGGTCAGGGAAATTATTTTATTCATCTTTGTATCTCTTAGCATAATTCTAACTACGCTCTTAGCATAATTCTAACTACGTATTCAAAATTGAATGTACTGATGTGAACAGAGACAACTGAGATCTGGTAGAGGCTAGAAATAAAATGAGACCAGAGCCACAATAATCATTCTCACTGTTAAAACAAGCAAATAAACACAAAGGAAACATACCTGACTGCCTTAACCAATTCCCTAGAAACTGTTGACCTATCACTGGGGAGGTTTCTCTGATATCCTGAAATGCAAGGAAATTCCACCAATGAGAATTAATATGAGTGAAAGTAAGCGTCAATGCTCAGACTCATAATAAAGCCTCAGGAAACAACTTCATTACTTCTTTAATATCTAGATTTTACCATTTATTCTGAGAACTATGTTGGGGACAAGAAGCATAGATAAAAAGGTGTTTATATAGCATATCAATTTTGATTGCATTTTTTATTGTATTTTACTGTGTTTTTTGTTCTTCCTAAAACTACACTTCATAATGTGCTTATGATATACGAGGAAGGCTTACGGTGTCAAGTGCTTGAGGAGTATGCTCACTAACTTTCCAGATCATGCTCACCGGCGGATGTGTGCCAGATAGTTAATGGTCATCAGTCAGTGAGAAGGCTTAGCCTATTATTGACGGAGTCTGTTTGCTCTCTCTAGTGAAAGGACACTGGTAAGAAGAATGAACATAATTCTCAATGCAGACATCCAGGGATGGGAGATATAAATCTCACTTTGGCTAAATATGCCAATGATGAGACTACATTCTTCAAGTAATGTCAGATTATTGACTTTCATTCCAGGTCTGTGGAAGACTACTGGTATAGACATGGATGATTTTACAGTGACAAAGAGAGGAATCCTGAGACCACAGACTTCATCTTATCCCAGAAAAATCTGCTGTTCTATGAGAACATGTCTCCTTACAAGAAATTACATTTTATTAGATGAGGCAAATATTTTCCTTATGGGATCTGATAATAGCTGTCAAAAATTTATGGCCCAGTCTTGAATATTAGGTGTTAATACATTGATGAGCTGTATACTGTCTAGACTGACCGCTGCTGGCAAGCCTGGCCAGAAATCATGTCTGGTCAAATCCTCCACTGGTACTCTTTTGAGATACAAATATAAATGGTCACCTCTCATTTAGCCCTCTAACTAAACTATAGGCAAATTAAAAATAAATTTTATTAAAAAGCCAGTTTCTTTCCTCATTACCAGCAATGAACAATTGGAATCAGAAATTTAAAAATCAATACTAGGGGTGTCTGGGTGGCTCAGTCAGTTAAGCATCTGCCTTCAGCTCGGGTCATGGTCCTGGGGTCTTGGAATTGAGCCCCATATCAGGCTCAGTGGAGTCTCTGCTTCTCCCTCTCTGTTCCTCCCCCTGTACTTGAACTCTGTCTCTCATTCCCTCTCTCTATCTCAAATAAATCAATTAAATCTTAAAAAAATAAAATTCAATATTGCCTATATTAACACCAA
Source organism: Spilogale gracilis (assembly GCA_004023965.1). Taxonomy (NCBI): domain Eukaryota; kingdom Metazoa; phylum Chordata; class Mammalia; order Carnivora; family Mephitidae; genus Spilogale; species Spilogale gracilis. Next base: position 39,564 of record PITA01004444.1, read on the forward strand.
AAATTTAATACTTAGGTACAAATGAAACACAAGATCTACATGAGGAAAACTATAAAGCTCAGATGAAACAATGGAGAAAGATTTCATGTTCATGAATAGGAAGTCTACAGTTAAGATGTCAATTCTTCTGAAACATGATCTATAGATTCAATGTAGTTCAAACAAAAATCCCAGCAACTTTTCTGATAAGTATCAAAAACATAATTTATTCTAAATTTTATATAAAGGGGCAAAATATCCAGAATATGCAGCACAACATTGAAGGAGAAGAATAGCTGGAGGACTGAGGCTACCTGACTTTAGGACTTATAATATAATCAAGACAGTATGTACTTTAAAAAAGAATAGACAATGGAAAGAATTGACACCCCAGAACTAACCCCCATAAATATACTCAATATATACTCAATGGATCTCTGACAAAGAAGCAATGGAAATTCAAAGAAAGGATTATTATTTCAGCAAATGGTGCTGGAACAACATCCATATGCAAAAAAGGAAGAAAGGAAGAAAGGAAGGAAGAAAGAAAGAAAGATAGAAAGAAAGGGGGGCACCTGGGTGGCTCAGTTGGTTGGGCAACTGCCTTCGGCTCAGGTCATGATCCCAGAGACCCGGGATCGAGCCCTGCATTAGGCTCCCTGCTTGATGGGAAGCCTGCTTCTCCCTCTTTCACTCCCCCTGCTTGTGTTCCCTCTCTAGCTGTGTTTCTCTCTGTCAAATAAATAAATAAAATCTTTTAAAAAAAAGAAAGAGAGAAAGAAAGAAGAGAGAAAGAGAGAGAAAGGAGGGAAGAGAAAAGAAAAGAAAGAGGGAGAAAGAAAAGGAAAATGAAAGACAAGAAACAAGACACATACCTTACTTGTTTCCCCCAAATTAACTCATAATGGATCATAGACCTAAATGTAAAATTCAAAAGTATAAAATTCCTAAAAGATACCATAGGAGAGAACCTATGGGTGCCTTTGGGTTTGATGATGTTTTTTGGGGGGATACAACACCAAAAGAACAATCCATGAAAAAAAATTGGTAAATTGTACTTCATTAAAACTATAAATTTATGCTCTGCAAAAGACACTCTTCAGGAAATGGGAAGAAAAACCACATACTGAGAGAAAATCATTACAAAACTCATCTGATAAAAGACTGGTAGCCAAACAGGCAACCTTGAAGATTCAGCAATAAGAAAATATGGAGCCCAATTTAAAAATAGGTAAAAGAGCTGAACAGATACCTCATCCAAGGGGATATACAAATGGCAAGCATATTGCTAAGCGGAAGAAGTCGATCTGAAAATGCTACATACCCTATGATTCTAATGACAGATGACATGATTCTAATGACAGAAAAGGCAAAATTATGGAGGTAGTTACATGCAATTCAGGAGGAGGGAGGGATGGATGACTAGAAATTTAGGCCAGTGGAAATGCTCTGTATGATATTAAGAATAGATATATGTCATTATATATTCATGAAACCCATACCTTAAGGTAAAGTGTGGACTTCAGTTAATAATATTATATCAATAGTGGTTCAGTGATAGTAACAAATGTACTACACTAGCATAAGGCATAAATGATAGAGGAAACTATGGGGGGGAGCACTGTGATTCTCAGATTCTCTGTACTTTCTCACCAAGTTCTCAGTGAACTACTAATATCAAAAATGATAAAAAATCAATTTCATCGGATTTTTATAAGAGCTTTTTTCTAAACTTGGCATAGAGAAAATTCCTTAATCTGTCCAAATAGAGCTCTATGTAAAATCAAGGACTAAAGAATCACTTTTTGAACTTGGGGCTCAGAGAAGGTCTCTAGAGTTTGTAACTTTGATGAAAATTTGTGTTCTTGAACTATGATTACATTATTAGTCTCCAGATAAGCCAGCATTATTGAGCATGCTCTAAATAAGAGTTCTAATTCTTGAGGCTTGGTAGTGACCATGACATGCAGGTGTCACCCTCCTTTGATGCCTTTCCCGAATCTCCTCGGCACGATTACTTTTCATCTGTGTCTTCATAAAACTTTATATATACAGTTTAGCAGAGCATATATGGTTATTTTTGCATTCATCTTTCTCTTGAGGCTGTGGACCATGGCATTTTTCTAATTTGAGTCATCAACGTGACATTTAACAAATATTTGTATTCATGCTGCCTGAACAAATCACCACAAATTTAGATGGTAAAAACAACAAAATTTGTTATTTCATAGTTCATAGGTCTGAATCTGGCATGGGTCTCATTGGGGTGACCCACAATGTCACCAGAGCCTCATTCCTTACTGTAGGGTCTAGAGAAGACAGCATTTCCTGTCTTATTTAAATTACTGGCACAATTCAGTTCCTTATGGTTAAAGGACTGATGTCCCTCTTTCCTTCTGGCCATCAGCTCTGATTCTACAATCCTTGGCCCAGAGCCATCTTGAAAGCCAGCAAAGAGAGGTGAAATCCTTTCCAGTTTAGAATCTCCCTTGTGTTGTTTTTCATAATGCCCTCTCTCTGACTGACGTTTCTGCCTTCTCTACACTTTTAAGGATCCATGGGATTATATTGGGCCTGTCTGGGTAATTCGGGATATGCTTTCTCTCTTCCAAATTTCAGAAACGTAATTCCATCTACAAAATTATTTGTGTTGTATAAATTAATATACTCACAAATTATAGGGATTAGGGTATAGACATCTTTGTCGTTATTCTGATTAACTATCGTACTTAGTATAAATTTAAATTACTTTTGTCACCAAATAGAAGTAATTTTACTGAACTCTAGTACTATGTCCTGGGCTTCTATTTCTTGGCCTCCTTTTCACATCTTAAATAATATGCATTCTTTAGGGGGAAAAAATGAAAAAACAAAAATCAAAACATAAAAGCACAAAACCAAGAAACTACTCATAATTGTAGGGCTTAGAGTCACCAGTCAATATGTTGATGTATTTTCTTCTAGATTTTTACTTGTATTTGTATTTATAAAAATATGTTTATATATTTTCCTATTAGACTTTTGTCTAGACTTCCATAGTTTTAAATCATGTTTTCTTTTCTACCTAACATTACATTACTAACTGTTTCCAAAACATAATTTTTAAAAAGATACTTAATATTCTATTTGGGACTTTTGAGAATACTTTAACTTGACATTGAAGTTGCTTCCAACTAAAAAAGCATCATTGTGATGATCATTTGGCATATAAATATTGGATTTATTTTTTCATTGTTTTATTTAGGACATATTCTTAAAAGTGAAATTTCTGTGTCAAAGAATTCCTGAATGAGAACATAAAATATGCTGAAATATATAAATCTTCAATAAATAAAATGGTCAATTAAAAATATATATGTCTTAAATATATATATATATATGCCTTTTCTTATATAGTTCTATATTTTACAAAGGTAAAGGAACTAAAAAACAAGGGAATAACTTGGAAACTATTTGCAATAATGTTGACAGATGAAAGATAATACATTTAATTTAAAGTGCTTCAAAATCAGTCAGGAGGCGGCGCCTGGGTGGCTCAGTTGGTTAAGCCACTGCCTTCGGCCCAGGTCATGATCCCGGAGACCCGGGATCGAGCCCCACATCGGGCTTCCTGCTCAGCAGGAAGCCTGCTTCTCCCTCTCTCACTCCCCCTGCTTGTGTTCCCTCTCTGGCTCTGTTTCTCTCTGTCAAATAAATAAAAAAAAAATCTTTAAAAAAAAAAAAAATCAGTCAGGAAATATACTGTTTATCTGAAGGAAAAATAGGTAAAGTACATAAACAGCTTTCCTGTATAAGAAATACAGTCAATAAACATGAAACTGTTCTTAATATTATAACCAAGTCAAAAATTAATTTACTATTTTATTTCTATCATAGTATGAAGATGAATATGAAATAATATACTGTGATAAAAAGAATGTGGCAAAATCAGCAGGCTTATAAATTGCTGATAGTAACATAAGTTGGTGCATCTTTTTTGTGAAAAGGACTTAATAATATTCTTCAAAATGTCCTCAATTTGATGGGAAATGCCCATAAAACAAATATAACAAAAATATAAAAGAATACTACAAAGAATATCTCAGTAGTTTTATAATAGTGCTAATACAGTTGAGAGTTTTCTAGTTACTGAAATCATCTGTATTTGTAGCCAAATGTAGTATATTCCTCATAGAAGCTAGGGGAAGGAAAAAATCCTGACCTTTCTTCAGATTGATAATGAGAATTATATAAGATCCTATACCCAGAACTGACCAAACTATGAGGCTGAGCGCAGAGACTGACAAACTACTGTTTGCACAAGATTTCTGCCCTAGCTGCAAGAATTTTGGATCCAATTATGAAGCTAGAGGAAATAATCCACAAATGACTAGCTTCATTTCTGACATCAACTACTCATTTAGTGGTTTCCCCAAACTTTTGATAATTCATACGAAGACCCACAGAACTCACTGAAAACTGTTATACTACAGACACAACTTATTACAGGAAAAGATACATTAAAATCAGCCAAGGACAGAGCCATATGGGATCAGAGTCTGGGAGTGTCCCAAACATAAAACTTATCTTCAGGATACATTGACATCTTGACAACAATATATTGTGTATTTATATATGCATGTCTTGTCAACCTGAAAAACTCACCTGACTTGGACCTTGAAGTACAGGATGTTGTTTGTTTGTTTGACTGTTTTAAAGATTTTATTTATTTATTTGAGAGAGAAAAGGAGAGAGAGCATGAGAGGAGGGGTCAGGGTCAGAGGGAGAAGAAGACTCCTTGGCTGAGCAGGGAGCCCAACGTGGGACTTGATCGTGGGACCCTGGGATCTTGACAGTGGAAGGCAGATATGCAAAGAGCTGATCCAGCCAGGTGCCCCAGAAAACCCCAAATGTTTAGACGTCATCTCTCAAGAGCATGGACAAAGACAAGTCCTCTTTTTTGAGCAAGGCCTAATTCTGTACTACATATCCTGTTATATTATATTGTTCTTGGTTGATTCATTGTTTTTTTTTCTTTTATTCTGCTATAAGATGCTAATAGATCTTCAAAATACATGAAGCAAAAACTAATAGTTCTGATTGGAGAAATAATAAAACCTGAAATTATTTCTTGAGAGTTCCCACACTCGCAACCAGTAATAATTTTTGTGACTTTATGTTGGGAAAGTACCTTTAGAACACAAAAAAGCAGGAGACAAACAAAATACCAATATATTATACTTCAAAATTAAAAGTCTTTGCTTTTATAAAGACACTGTTACTAGAATGAAAAGTTAGGCTACACTCAAGGATAAAATATCTATAAAGCACAAATCTGATAAAAAACTAGTATTCAACACTCATAAAGAATGCTCACAATAACAACAAAAAAAAGCACAATAAGAAAATCCAATGTAAAAATGGGTCAGAAATTTAAGCAGACACTTTAATGAAATGAGAGATAAAGATGGCAATAAACATTAAAAAAGCTGTTCAATGTCATTAGTCATTAGAGAAATTAAATTAAATCCACAACGAGATACTACTACACAGCACTTACAATGGTTAAAAGAATGATGAGACTAAGTACAGCAAGGCTGTGGGACAATTGGAACTCACACACTGTTGGAGGGAAAGCAAAATGAATCAGCCACTCTGGAAAACACTTCGACAATTTCTTACCATATGGCCCAGGAATCCCCCCACCTAGATTTTCACCCATGAGAAACTAAAACATATCCACACAAATGGCTGCACATGACTGTTTATAAAACCTTTAATTATGATTGCTCAAAACTGACACAATTTATTTACTGGCGAATGAAATGACATTCTGATACACTCAGAAGGCAATACTAGTCAGTAATAAGAAGGAATAAACTACTGATACATTCAACAACATGGATAAATCTCAAAACATCATCCTAAGTGAGAGACAATGTCTACCAAAAGACATGCTGGTCACATTAATTCATAATGATAAAAAAATAAAACAAAACCCCCAAAACCAAAAAAAAAAAAAAAAAAAAAAAAAAAAAAAAAAAAAAAAAAAAAAAAAAAAAAAAAAAAGAAAAGAAAAGAAAGAAAGAAACAAAATACACAAAACAAGAGGGAATGTCTGTCATGTCAAAATGTCTGTTAACAGGAGAAAGGATAACAAATTGACAAGAGGAAACATAACCTTGCTATAAAACTATTGATATACACAATATAGATGACTGTTGAAGAAATTATCTTAAATGAGAGAAGCCGGAAATAAAAAGTATACAAACTAGGGCGTCTGGGTGGCTCAGTCGTTAAGCGTCTGCCTTTGGCTTAGGTCATGATCTCATAGTCCCAGGATCGAGCCCCGCATCAGGCTCCCTGCTTCTCCCTCTCTCACTCCCCCTGCTTGTGTTGCCTCTCCAGCTGTTTTTTTTTTTTCCCTGTTAAATAAATAAATAAAATCTTTTTAAAAAAAGGTTACAAGCTGTATGATTCCATTTAGATGAAATTCAAGAACTAGCAAAACTAAACAGGGTAACGGAAGTCAGAATAGTGAGAGTTTGTGCTTGAGAAACCATCTAAGAGTACTTTCCAGAGTGATGAAATTCTGTCTATTATCTTGAACTAGGAAGAAGTTACAAGTGTATGTCCAGGTAAAAATTCACTGAGCTGTGAAATTAAGCTCTGTTCATTTTACTCAATAAAAATTGTGTCTCAAATAAAGATAGATGTAAAACACCTTGTTGAAACCGATGTTCTAGATCAGGGTCACGACAAACAGAGGTGAGCCTGGAATATCTTGCAGTGCCAGAAAATAAGGACATGCTTAGTAAGCAAAAGGATGGGACTGGGAAGTGTCACGGGACACAAAAGCCAACCTGAAAGTCCTTAATGAAAAACCGAAGCAATATGTTGTATTAACACACGTAATATAACATCTGTTATATGAGGATTTTAGGTATTACTCAGTTCATATTTTTTAACTACCATTTTGTCTTTACCCATGGATTAGTTAGAAGTATATTTCTTGGTTTAAAACATATGGGGACTTTAGTTGTTGTTCCTTTTTTTAAAAAAAAAAAATTAATTTATTTGACAGAGAGAAACACACCCCGAGAGGGAACACAAGCAGTGGGAGTGAGAGAGGGAGGCCTGATGCAGGGCTTGATCCCAGGACTCCAGGATCATGACTTGAACTAAAGGCAGAAGCTTAACCACTGAGCCACACAGGAGCCCCTTAGTTGTTGTTCTTAATTGATTCCCAGTTTAATAACATTGTGTTCAGATATGATAATCCATGATTTTAAGTTTTTAAATTTTGTTGAGACTGGCTTTGCGATGCACTATGGGAACAAATTTTGTCAAATTTTTCAATAACATAATTCAAACTTTCTGTATTTTTACTGATTCTTTTTGTTGCCTGCTTCTGTTATCAGTGACTAAGAGAGATTTAATGTATTTATTTGTTATGATTCTGGATTTTTCTATTTCTTATTGTAGTTCTGACAGTATTGCTTTAGAGTATTATATTGTCCCATTTAACTGACACTTTTGTTATTATGGATAACAAATCTTCAATATGTGTTAATACTTTCCTACAAAATCTTTCTCTGATATTAACATAGCATAACAGTTTTCTTTTATTTAATGTTTGCATTGTACATCTTTTTTCTATTCTTCGGTTTTAAATAATTCTGTATTTTTTAAAAGATTTTATTTATTTATTTGACAGAGAGAGAGAGATCACAAATAGGCAGAGAGGCAGGTAGAGAAAGAAGGGGAAGTAGGCTCTCCACTGAGCAGAGAGCCCGATGCGGGCCTCGATCCCAGGACTCTAAGATCATGACCTGAGCCGAAAGCAGAGGCTTAACCCTCTGAGACACCCAGGTTCCCTCATTGTGTATTTTATAATTTAGATGTTGCTTGTATACAGCACAGAATTTGGTTTTGAGGGTTTTTTTGGGAGGTGGCCAGTTTGTATTTTAAACAAAGAACTTAGTCAATTTATATTTAATGTAATTTCTGATATATTTAAGATTAAACATAGAGTTTTACTAATTTCATTTCTCTACTCTTATGTCTTTATTCTGGTTAGTTTTTTTTTTTTATTAATCCAACCTTTATTTCTATTAGCTTGGAAATTGTACATTTTACTTTTTTTATAGTTGATATAGAAATCACACTATGACTGTTTGAGTTTTCAGAATTGAATATTAGTTCTTTTTACCTTCCTACAGGGAAATTCAAGAAACTTAGAACATTCTTTTCTCCATTTTTATTTTTTTATTTTTATTTTTTCTAGAAATTCTTTTTTTTTTTTTAAAGATTTTATTTATTTGACAGAGAGAAACAGAGCCAGAGAGGGAACACAAGCAGGGGGAGTGAGAGAGGGAGAAGCAGGCTTCCCGCCGAGCAGGGAGCCCGATGTGGGACTCGATCCCGGGTCTCCAGGATCATGACCTGAGCCGAAGGCAGTCGCTTAACCAACTGAGCCACTCAGGCGCCCCTCTCCATTTTCATTAACTCCTAACACACATATCTCTGCTTTTGGGTATTTTAATAATTTATATTTTAACATATTTATATCATTATTATTGTTGAATAAGTACTATCATTATTTTTATTTGTCCATACTCTCATCATCTTGCTGCTGCTTTTTGTTTTTCTGCATTTCTGAGATTCCATCTGTAATCTTTTTTTTCCACATGAAGAATTCCTATACTATTTATACTATGCATTTTATCCCACTCTACTAATACTAGAGTAAATAAGATAGTAAATTCTATACTCTATTATCTCTTGTGAGGATTGAAAATTTGCATCCATTTTTTCTTCAACTTTTTAATGACCCATTCTCTCCCTTTCAGATTTTAACCTACACATTTTAGAACCGTATCCTATAAATACCTTAGTCTTCCTCATTTTACAATGTTTGTTTTTCTGTCCTTCATTCTGTATATGTCCTTCTAAAGTGAAATCCAAAGCACTAATTCTCTTTTGAGCTGTGCCCATTCCGTTAAACCAATCAAGTTATTAATCTAATTTACACTTTTCATTTGGCTCTTTTTGTAATTTTCAGCTGTTTGCCTTATTTTTAATTATTTTTATCTCTTTTCACATGGTAAATGCAGTTATTTTAAACTTATGCTTCATAATGTCAATATGTGCAATGACTGGAATGTGTTTTTATTGCCAATTTTGGGTTTCATTTGTTTACTGACTTTTCCCCCTCCCTCATATTGCATTGCTTCTTTATGTATCTGATAAGTTATTGTACACTGGGTATTTGACTGAGTTTGGGCTCTCAACCTAGGTTAATTTGTTTGAAGGGTCCCTCTCCCATGGACATTACACTTGATTACTCGAGGATGAAGCATAATCTTTCAGAACTAACAATAATCTTTCCCAAGAATTTGCTTTTTGTTTTTCCCCAGATATTTTAGGAAGACCGCCCCCCCCCTTTTCTACTGAGGTGTTTAGTAGACTGGAATTTTGTGTCACAACTCTTGAAGAAGCCATCTTATTACCACACCAGCAGATTTAATCTGAGAAATAAGGCAAACATTAATTAAGGTCATGAAATTAAGTAATACACTCCTGATTCTATCTTGCTGAACAATAGCTTGAGAGCCATATCTGTATTATCCATTTACGGTTCCTGTTTGCATGGCTCAATCAATTCCCTTTTTACTTTAGATACTTATAAATTGGGTTTTTGTCATTTTCAATGAAAAAATTATCATTAATTTGTTGAATTAATTCAGGCATAAGAGTAATTTCAGTGGCTGTATAAGAAGCTGGAGGAATTTGACTCAGCAAGAAGGTAAGATAGAGGGCTAGTGATATTTTTAAAAAGGTGATGAAATTCTAAACTAATGAGAATAGAAATGAAAATAGAAAAGGGGTATGGATTGCAGAGAATATACTAGTAAGAATCGAGGGATTAAATGTTGGACCTGAAAATTCTTAGTAAGGTTTAATCTTTTATAGCAGCTCTGTAAGTGAAGTACAACACATTCTTATGACTTTTGTGTACTTGTTTGAAATTAGGCTGTGCAAATACTAGTATTTTAATTCAAAATGTTTAACCTCTGGATAGGTTACTTGCTTTCTAGCATTAATTTTACCTTTTGCACATTGCTTTACCTGTGTAAAGACACATGCACACTATCCGCTAAACAAACAAATTTCCAATCCTAATCCCCATGGAAACCATGATTCCATTGAATTTAATTTTTTCAAGCAATGGTATAAATATAATTTGTATTGTTCTACAGAAATGACTTCAGTTTAAAAAATGTGCAATCAGTTGCCTTCCTCTCTAACTTAAGGTACGTGTGACCAAGGAGACCTTTCCAAAATAAGATTGTAATAGTACTCAGATAATAGATAAGGGCTACTCTGACCGAACTGGAATATATGAAAGGAGGAGATGATAGACATCTTGCTGGAGCCTAACATGTCTAGATAAACATTTCTGGTCAAGATGATTTTAAAACATGTATCTGCTTTCCTGTATTTCTTCTATTCATTGCTATTGTTGAATCCAACTCTAAAATTGGAATTTGGAGCAGAGTTGTCACTTGATCTCCATGAAGGGTTATCAAGGCCATAATACACAGTTTTCCTCTTTCCAGGGCCTTAATTGTACTAGTAATCTCAGAATTTGCTTTGAATTGTGAGAAATGGGGATGGGAAGCACAAGAAGAGCAGTTGGGTTGTGAAACATGGAATTGTTGTGTCATAACTGCAACATTTCTCATCGGAAAAATCTCTTTCACGGCTATGGGAAAAAAATAAAGATTGCTTAGAAAAATCAAAAGGAATGAGAAACTTCTCTCCTCATTCTCTCACATTTTTACAGAGTAGAAGAAGCAAAGAGCTCCCATGTCAGGATGAATCACCCAACTGGAATTCACACATAACAGAAGATGAGGGGGCTACAAAATGCCAGATGCAAATGTTAGTTATAGCACATTTCCTAAAAGGCAACTTAAAGTCAGCCCCATCCCACTCACTCTTCCCAAATCCTGGTTTGTGTCTTGTCACTTCTACTATAAACAAAGCAGTAGCATTCATAGAGATAAATAGAGAGGTGTGTGGGGACAAAGCCAGGGAACTTGTTGGGAAAAGAAAAGACAGAGAAAGACTGTGTGTTTGAAGCCAAAAATGAGAACCTTAAACAATCATGCACACTGAGATGTGGGAAGATGCCTTAAATCTTGTTAAAGAGAGTTAAGTTCAAACATAATTCTATCAACATTGGTACTGAGAGATTTTCAGAGTCATATGGCTGATTCTACTATGTGTTTCATCAATGGTTGTACTATCTCGGCTGGAGGGAAAATTTGAAAGTTACAGCTGGCAAGAATATAGCAAATCCCCAGGAGGTCTATATCAAGGCACCCATTTAACTAGCAGGTGTCTCCACATTTACATTTAGTTAACACTTAACTCCAAGTGTTTTCCGCTAAGAGAATGTGCATGTAGATTCCATTACATATTATAAGTTGTTGACTGCTTGGTAATTGTTTCATTTTTAGACAATTTTTCTTATTGAAAATGTGATAAATGTATAGGCTTAAAATGTAGTAACAGCAAATGTACAGACACACACACAGAGGAAAAGATGAGGTGACACAAATATTACCATTCTTTTTTTAATTGTGAATCTGCTTGTGACTTTTTTTAAAAAATAGATTTCCTATTGGGACCCCCAAACCGAAAGTATTTTTTAGCATGGCTTTGGGAGAGGAATTGCCAAATAGAGCAATAAATGTGACTTGGACTCTTAAAAGAGGGGGGGAAAAGAAGATAGATTTTCAAAAAAAGTGATCTGTTAAATGGGGTAAATTGGGAAGAGATTACAAAAAGCCAGAAAGAATTTTAGCTTTATGTAATTAGATTATTTAAACCCTCATGATAGTTTTCATACACCTAGACTTTATTTTTATCTGAGTTTATTTTCACCTTGCCTGTTTAGAACTATTTATTTGAGGTGTGCTTAAAAGCCTCCGATTATAGTCTCATTGTAGGTGGGAAAAAGGGATTTGAAAAATAACAGAAATCATCAAAGGCAGGAGGTGAGATTTTACTGAATTGTGAAGCACAGTGGGCACTTGATAGGAGTTTAAGCTGGAAAGGTAGACACCAGGGTTTACATCAAGGGGGGCTTCTAAAGTATGGACATTACATTGACAGTGATGAAGAGCTGTGGAAGGGATTCAAGCAGAGGTCTAACATGACTGTGTTTGTTTTTTTTTTTAAAACATAACTTGAGTGCCAAGAAAATAGCACACTAGAAGAATGGGCTCAGTCAAAGGAGATTAGATGTAATGGTCCAGACCTGAACTCCTCCAGCTTACACAAAACACACATCAAAGATGTTGACCCACGTTACAACAGTGTTGGGATGCAAGGCAGGAGGCAGGGCAGACAGAAGTAGAAGTAATAGGACTTGGTAACTATTGGAAGATGGAGACGAAGAGGAGAAAGTCTCAGCAAACAACCAGGCTCACTTCTTATCAGAAAAGAGTGATACAAATATATCAGACAAAACAGTTAGGGAGAAAGTTTTTGTGATAAAAAGATATGATGAGTTCAGGTTTGGGTAAGATTTTGAGGCACTTATGGGACATCTGAGGCAGTAAATGGTTTTAAATATAAAATTTGATTTCTGGATGGTTATTTAATAATAGCTAAAACTTACTTGATGTTTATTGTTTTCCAGAAATTTCTAAGTGCTTCACATATTTTTATTTAATTTTTGAAGCAAACAAATTAAATCAATTTAAAATGTTTAAAAAGTAAAATAGAGAGGTTAAGTGACTTCCCTGTGGTTGCATGCCCAGGAAGTAGTTGAGCCATAATGTAAATACATTTTACATTATATATATATATATAATTTGGCTCCTGAGTCTACATTCTTAACTACTACAGTATAGATGCTAGAAAAAGAAGAAGAAAAAAGAGTCATTAGCATGATGACTCCAAGGAGTTGAAATTCTGGTAAAACATAAAGTAGACATTAGTGAAGACAGTAGAAGTAAACATTAGAAGAGGAAGAAGAAGAAAATGAAGAAGGAAAGGGAGAGGAAGAGGGAGAAGTTGGAGAAAGAGGAAAAAGGGGAAGAGGAAGAGGAAGAATAAGAGGAGGAGGAAGAGGAAGAAGAAGCAGAAGAAAGAAAAGAAGGAGAAGAAGAAGAGAAAAAGGAGAGGAGGAGGTGGAGGAGAAGAAGAAGGAGGAGGAAGAGGAAGGGCAGGGAGAAGAGAAGGAGGAGGAGGACAACGAGGAGGAGAGAATTCCCAGGAACATCAACAGGTTTTTTTAGTCATAATATTAGCATATATCTAGATTGGAAAGAAAAGTCCCAACAAAGAGAAAACTGTTAAGGATAAAGGAGAGGAAAAATATCATTTATTGAATGAGTTTTCTGAAAATACAGAAGTCATAGACTCCTAAGTCCCTCTTTCTTTGGGATGGAAAATAAGAGGAATAGGTTTTATAGGTATAAGAAGAGGCAGTTAAAGTGTTCAAGACTGAAATCCCCTATTTCCCCCAAGGAGTAGAAGATAAGATCGTTTGCTACAAGAAATATAAAGAAGCTAAGGGTATACATTTTCTAGGGCTTGCCTAACAAAATACCACAGACTGGGTGGCATAAACAACAGAAATTTATTTTCTTATGGTTCTGGAAGCTACAAGTCTAAGGGGAGGTGATAGAAGGGTTGGTTTCTCCCAAAGCCTCTCTCCCTGTCTTATAGATGGATACCTTCTCATTGTGCCTCCAAATGCTCTTCTCTCTGTGTGGGTCTATGTCTGAATTTTGTCTTCTAAGAAGAATGTTGGTCATATTTGGTTAGGGTCTAGCCTCATGATCTCATTTTGACTTAATTACATCTTTTTAAATCTTACATCCCAGTCTGAGTTCTGGAGATTAGGATTTCAATCTATGAATTTTGGGGGAACACAATGTGGCCCATGACACACACAGAAAACTTTGGAATAACTACTGTCAAGAAGGGAGAGATGACTCAGTACACATATATAGATACTTGAATGGTACAAAACCTAGTTGAGTTTAAGAGTCACAAATTGATAGTGGGACACGAGGGTACAATAAGTGATCTACTGACCTGTACATGTTGAGTGTGTATTGTGGGGATACAAGGTGCTTGAATGGCAAGGAACTGAGGAAATATACCCCATTACTCAGGCTACATATCAAAGCAAGTAAAGAAAGATGGGATAGAGGGAAGAAACTAAGAAATTAGGTGCTGAGGGACCTGGTATTATGTGCAGGCCTAATGGAAGCAGGAAATCTTGAAAGCTTTAAAGACCAGAGTGTGTGGTCAGAGAATGAGAAAGTTAAGGTTTAATGGGTAGCACAGTTCCTGATAGTGAAAAGGTCAAAATTAAGGTCGTCCTGTAGTACTGATGGAATAGAGGTGAAGGCTATTGGAGTCAAAGTCAAAAGCTATGAGTCAGGATATTGGCTGTGTCATTCATATGGACATTGAAGGTTTCTAGGATAAAAGTGAAGAATAGAAAGTGTGTGAGTTAGAGTTATCTATGAATAGGAAGGAGAGATTGGCTTGTATTCCATTTAACATGATCCTCATGAGGAGAGGGCTTTGAGTTTCTATAAATATCAATATCAGCATAAATCAAGCCAGAGTTAGCCCTAGCCTTGTGGATGTTGAGTTTGGTCAGCTAGCTGTGTCCACGAAGGGGATACCCCAACGACCGAGTTAATTACTGGGATCTTCTCTGTTTGTCATTTAAGAATTGGCTCAGGTCGGGGTGCCTAGGTATATGAGTCAGTTAAGCCTCTGAGAACTCTTGATTTCTGCTCAGAACATGATCTCAGGGTCCTGAGATTGAGCCCTATGTCAGACTCCACGCTCAGTGCAGAGCCCACTTGGGAGTCTCTCTCCCTCTCCTTCTGCCCCTTTTTCCTCTTTGCATGCATCCTCTCTAAATAAATAAATAAATAGATAGATAAATAAATAAATAAATAAAATTGAAAAAAAAAAGAAGAATTGTTTCAGGTATTACCTAATCTTTAGCTGCGATATACTGGTGAGAAGCGTGGGGTGTGTAATTGTGCAGCACAAGTTCAAATAATGCACACTCTCATCACATGAGACTGGACGCGGGGCAAATCACTTAACCTCCGTGGAACTCCATTTTCTCATCTGTGAAATGGAAACAGTATCAGTGATTTCAATTTCATGACAGAGGGCTTTGAATATTCAATGAGAAAATTCAATTGATATAAAGCACACAGATCAGCCCTGGATTTGCAGTAAGTACACAGTGCATTTGAGCTATTGTTATTTAAAAGCCTTCTTCTGAACCTGCACCATTCACTTGTCCGTTCTCACCTCCTATCGCATGGAGCACCCATTGTTTGTTTGAACCTGTCTCTCTTTTAAGCAGAGATCTCACTCTGGCACCAGGGCTGTTCTTCCTGAAAAACCCACTACCTGCTGCATATTGCGCTTAATGGCAGTTTGTTGAATAGATTAATGAACAAACGAGAGACTTTTTTTTTTTTTTTAGTATTTGGATGAATGACATGATAATAACAGAGGACAGTGATTCTTAGCTCTCTCTGCCCACCTCTTCATATTCTAAGCCTTATTTTAAATGGGGTCTCATTTCTACAGAACAGCAATAAACAAATATTCTGGAAATCATTTTTTTTTAAATCCTTAGATCTATAATCATTAGCCTCAGCTATGGCTATACATTTTATAGCTTTGCTACTTTAGCATCAAAAACTATCATCAGAGGCTGTGTCAGTCATCTTCCGTTGCAGAACAATGGCCACAAAATCGTGGAGGAGGCAATAAAGGATTTATTTCTTTTGTGTCTGCACTTCTGCTAAGGGTCGGTTTGGGGTCAGCTGGCCTACTCTGCCGCAAGAAGCGAATCCAGCTGGGCTTGGCTTCCTGGCTTCTTATGGACTGGGCTCTGTTCTACTCCATATAAAATTCTCCTGGGGCCCAGGTGGAAGGGGCAGAAACTTCCTACGGTGCATGGCAGAAATGTAGGCAGATAAGCCCAGTGACACTAATACATTTCACCCCCTGCTTGTGTTAAGCCTGCTTACCTGCAAAGAGGTCCTATGGCCATGAGAAATAACCAAACCGCTAAATGCACTGGACCTCGCAATCCTCAAAGCCTCATTCAGCTCTGAAGTA
Source organism: Spilogale gracilis (assembly GCA_004023965.1). Lineage (NCBI taxonomy): Eukaryota > Metazoa > Chordata > Mammalia > Carnivora > Mephitidae > Spilogale > Spilogale gracilis. The sequence goes on from PITA01004444.1 coordinate 55,716, forward strand.
CCAGGTTCTATTCTGGTCTCCTTAACCCACACTCAACCCAACATTCCATTCCTCAAATGTCCTAGTGAGTTCAGTGATCAAAATAAATCCTGCTTGCAAGATCTAATATTAATGTGCAACTAACACAACAAATCAACCAGAATTTATTTAGCACCCTGCATGCTTTCTGAATTAAAGAAACAGAAATGTGAATGAGCTAGACATTCACTGATAAGGAAATGTTATGCAGTGGGAAGGAAGATGGGCCTTGGACCCCAAAAGTCCTGGCTATTAACAGTTAGCACTGTGTGTCCCTGGGCATTTACCATCTGATAAGGCAAGACAATTGTCATCTTTGAGATTCCATATCTTTTAAATAAGGGATGAGCCATGTTGGATGCTTTGTGAATGCAAGTCTGAGTTAAGAATATGAATGTATTTATTTATAAATAAAATGATTATAAATGCAATACGAATAAAATTGTTGTTGTTACCATATGGAAATGATAATATGTTTTATAGCGGGTCATGTGTAAAGTTTATATATATCACAGCGAATAAGGACTGCACAAAAAGATTGGTTCCTTTTGACAACCTTTCCCTTTAAATATACAACTGAAAAACTGAAGCAGATGTGCCCTGACCGAAAGCTACATGTTTTTCTCCTAATTATTCAGAGAAAAGGAAATTCCCTATTTATGTATTTATGCCTTTCCAAGTGCAAATTGGCAAAAACAGATTCGCAAATAGCAAAAATATGTATTTTTTTTTTTTTTTTTTTGCACTTAAAAGGCAAAAGACCTACAACTCAATGTCTTCCCTCTGGGGAGATGAATTTTGATGATATCCATCCCCATTTGCCAGAAATGGGAAGATTCCTGGGGCAGCAGCATGGACGGGCCGTGGGTTTTATGAACATGCCCAGGGGAAAGAGTGGGATGCCGAGAAACAGAATTGCCCTCTAACCCAGAGTCGGAGCAGTACCTCCTGGCCTCTTTTGAATGGAGACATCCTAATGACCCTGAGTGGATTGTTTTGCCACAAGCTCCTTTGGACTTATCACAGGAGGACTGTCTGTTGTTTCTAAGCAAGTGAATAAAAATTAGCTGCATCGATTAACGTTCTTAAGCTTGTCTATGACAATTTCTCGTTCTTTTCAGAGATAAGGATGGATCGTTGGTCACAAGAAAGTCAAACAACAACAAAGGTGTTTTACTAATACCTATCCCTTTTGAGGCACTGTATGTTTATTATTAAGTAGGTGTAAGTTTTCTCATCTTTAAATGGGAGCTATGAAACTCAGAGGGGTTAACCACTACGAGCTCAAAGTCAGTCAGTTGGTAAGTGAGTATCAGAGCTGTAATTTAAACTCAGGTCAGTGGATTATAAACTACACATTTCCCTACCTGGCCATGCTGTGACTGACAGGTGGATGGCACTGCATGCATGTTTCTAAAGCAAGTGGAAAAATAAAACCAAATTAATTGCTTGAAAAGGACAACAGTGTCTTCATCTTATTCAGGACTGTCAAATACAGAAGCCTTCCTCGGGATGTCAGTTTCCTCTTGGTTGTAATAGGGGGATGTAAATTACAGTGTGGCTTGGAGACCTAATTGATGTAATACATAGCGAAGCCTGGCAGTTCTTGACATGCAATAGACAGCAATAAGGATGATGATATTGATGACGACGAAGATGATGATAACGGCACATGCACATGTTTGCATAGGAGGGGCTTTGATAATTTTTTTAAATAATTTATTTATTGATTTGAGATAGAGAGGGAGAATGAGCGGGAGGAAGGGCAGGGGGAGAAGCAGACTCCCCACTGAGCAGGAAACAAGATGTGGCACTCAGTCCCAGAACCCTGGGATCATGACCTGAGCCAAAGGCAGAGGCTTAACCAACTAAGCCACCTAGGCGCCCCCAAACGGGCTTTGATAATTCTGAATTGGCATCAGACTCAACTTTTTGACATACTTTCTATATTGAACTGATCAATGAAGACTGAGTGGTGGACAAGGCAAGGTTTCCACGGGTTTTCTGTGGAATTACTCGGATCACTGTTTCTATTCTTCCCTTCATGTGTACCGTGTACATTATAGTCCCATGATAACTAGACCAGGAATCTCAACCAGCAGATGGGGAAATTTATCTACTTGGGTCTACCATTTCTGAAATCGTACTGGAACCAGCTGGAATGCCCCAGGTTTCCAGCCTCGGGGCTGGTGAAGTAGAATACGAAGGCAAGTTGGATCTCTGGGGGGTGTTACAGAGGCCTTGTTTCAGGTGTCACCTGGCCATTTAAAAATATTCTTGAATAAAATGTATACAGGCTCCTATGAATCCATACCCCAATTTATTTTATGTATGTAATTCTTTTAAAGAAACGACAGAAAACATGTGGCTTGAATCATATTTTATAGTTTTTCTACTTGAATTTGGAAATGTAGTCATGTTCATACAGTAGTTCCTCAACAACTAAAACTGCACTTTAATAATGATTATATGGAAAGTTACTAAGCTCAAGCAAATCATTGTTCTTGAAGGCTGGTTTGAAATGAACTATGCTCTTTTCCTGCTACCCACTGGAAAATATTCTCTCTAAAAACTTATATTTTAGATGTGGTTTTGCAGTCAAAAAATAAATGAGCGATTTTTTTTCAGAGGCAAAATAAATGAAATATTTTATTTTTGTCACAGATATTAGAAAGCATCTCCTTCTCACTATTTCAAACAAATTCTGTCACCCATGCTATAGAACCTGTGACTTCCCTATGCCAAAAACGAGTTTTGTGTCTATTTCAGACTTCTGGAAATAAAATGGAGAGGGACCTCGCATGATTTTTTTTTTTTTCTAAACATCTTCAGAGAAAGTTCCCTGGAGTTCCACAATGACGTCATTTGCAGTATTAAGTGCATGCTGATGGGGATACATAGTAATAGCAACTCTTGAGTCTTTTGGAAGAACTTAGGTTCTCTCTTGTATCTCATTTTTGCCAAACTGCAGACTGTCTATAAGTTTACATAAAAAATAGAAAAAAAAATCCTCGCTATCTTAAGCAACAATGGCTATCATCTACTGAATATCTTCTGGGTGTGGTGCATCCTACTAAGGGTTCTATGTGTTTTCTCAATGATACCTCACAATAAGAGATGGAAGAAATCTCACTGTCTCCATTTTACAAAAAAGTTAGCTTAAGCTCCTTGAGGAAAAACAACTTATTCAGGATCATCACATTGCTATAATTGAAATGTTAGTTCTTTTGCCTCCCCAATTTTTCCCTTTCTGTTATCTACCTAATTCCCAATAACAAGATATCTGGGGCACAGTAGCAAGTACATGTATATGAAAGAGGAAAGATTATCTTCTTTCTCTCCTTTCTGTATACAATAAAAGTTTCACTAAAGATCAAGCAAGAAATGGTCAAGCCAGAAAGGATAGCCAAAATGATGTTCTTCCTAATCAATAGTTTGATATCAGCTGGAGGTGGTTCTGTGGAAAGAAGCATATAGTAACTGAAACATACTAGTGGCCAGGTTGTTTAACTCATAGCAAGATGAACTGATTTTAACAAACCTAAAGAGTCATTTCTTATTCTCAAGTCTTTTCTTCCTTTTTTTAAATTTTTTTATTTTTTCTTTCTAGCAGACTATTGATATAGTACTGAGAAGGGCTTCTCCATTCTATGTCAAGTTCAGAAATGGACACAAAAGTCATCTTTGCTGTGTAAAATGACACAGTTTCTGTAGAAAGAGTGACAGAAAGTGGCTATTTAAGAAAATAGACCCCTGGAATATATCTAACACCAAAAAAAAAAAAAAAAAAAAAAGAACCGAACTCACTTACAGATGACCTCATTGCCCCATACCCTGACTTTCCCGAAGTCTCAACCCTGTCCTTGATGTAGTTTCAAGTTTTAATGTATCCCTCTGTGTACTGATTCACTAGGCTGCAAGTCAGCCTTCTCTTGAAAAATACAACCAGGGATTATGAATAAGAGATTAGCAGAGCAATCAAATGCAAGAAGGCACTCCTTTAATAAGCACTGACCTGTATTTTTCTAAAGACTTGGAAACTAATTACCCAATGGCCAACCACCATTTGACTAAACCTCCTCCAACGATTCTGAGAGCAATGGTATGATTAAACAGTGAGCTGGGGATGGTCTGTGGAGGTGTACATCTACATATTTATTGCTATACTGGCTTCAAGAAGAATTCCCTGATAATTTGTGGTATCTCACTGCAGCATCACCAAATTGGAAACTAGGATATGTAAAAGACATCATGAAGATCAGGACATTTTTACTTCCCTATTTTATATGTTCTTAGTGGGCCTGAGGGGATGGCCAAGAGAAATATTCAGTTTGCTTGAAGAATTTTGCTGGTTATAAACACTGCACACTCAAAAATCAAACAAGGTGATTATTGTCAATTTCAGAACTGGAAGGGTCAAATTTTAAAGTGCAGAAGGGAAATCTTTCAGTGGCAAGTCTGTTCATATTTGCCAATGCAAATTGGGTGAGCGTACTGAGAAGCTAACATCTGCACCAGAAATTGCCGACGTATGCAAATACACCTGTTTAGCTCTTAAATGTGGAGTTTGTATGGTTAATCACAATGTATTTCAGTGAAAACGCACTATTTGATCAAGTTAAGTGACTTGATCACCTACAGTTAATGGATCTATTCCCAAATTTATATACCAAACACAAATTTATCATCTCAGTGAGGAGACGGAGCCATCTATAAGCTCAAGAACTTCAAGATGTAATCACTCCCTTGTTTTCTATTTATCATATAATGTGATTACAGTAATTTTCCCTCTTTGAATTTCAATTTTCTGATCTGTTAAATGGGTCTAAAATAATACCAATTGGGGGGAATCATAAAATATAGGTTATAATTCCAGCATTGTTAACAACTCTTCTGAGTAGGACAGATCTTTTAACTACTCTATACTCTACTTTCCTTACCCAAACAGTTAAGGTGGTATTGGGATTAGAAGGCAAGACCTCCAGCCTGGACTCTTTGGACTCTGAGGAGAGAATTGAGAAGATCCTTGAACTCATCAGTAAAATTCTGCAATGCTATTTTAAGATTGTGGCTGATTGTGTCTGTAAGCATTTCTTCCTGAGAGAAAGTTGTGTTGCTCTCATCAAGTTCTCAAAGAAAACTATGCTTCCCCAAATGTGTAGCTCTACCAACTAAATGCTTCTACACCTTTTTTCGAGTAGTGGCATTTGATGATTCTGTGAGTGGTAAGATATTCAGATATAGCATTTAAGTGTTGTCCCTATCAGTTTCCTTTTCAAATGTTCTGAAGATAGGCTGATAATTTGTTTTTAGGATTTCTTAGTCAAAAGTCACTACATGTCTAAAGGAACTCAGAGAACATTTTGGAGATCTGTGGATCTCTGATAAGAGAGGCAAAGTTTTGTGTGTAAGTGCATTTTCTAGGGGAATCAAGAGCTTTCATCAAATTCTCATCTATTTCTTTTTTAAAAAATGGTTTATTTATTTATTTGATAGAGAGAGAGGTCACAAGTAGAGAGGCAGACAGAGAGAGAGAGAGGAGGAAGCAGGCTCCCTGCTGAGCAGAACCTGATGCAGGTCTCGATCTCAGGACCCTGAGATTATGACCTGAGCCTAAGGCAGAGGCTTAACCCACTGAACCACCCAGGGGCCCTACTTCTTCTTTTTTAAAATATTTATTGGTTTATTTTAGAGAGACAGAGTATACACGCAGGTGCGGGGAGGAGTAGAAGGAGAAAGAGAGAGATAAAATCAAGAACACTCCCCTCTGAGCCTGGAGCTTGAGCTCATGATCCTGAGATCATGACCTGAGCCAAAATCAAGAGTTGGACATTTTCCTGACTGAGCCACCCTGGTGCCCCTAAATTCTCATATTCTTAATCATTAAAAGGTCAAGAACACTGACTCAGTGATAATAATTGACTCGAAATATTTTCATAAAAAATAAGTGATAGAGTAACGTGAAGACCTCATTTTGAGTATGCTGCTTGATTGGTTATTTTAACTAGCAGGCAGATATGTTGTACCTTAAAAACAAAGCCACTCGTTGCAAGGTGAGTTGGTTAATGTAAATGCTTCAGAAATCCAAATACTTCTCGCTTCCTTCCTTCTTTCATTTAAAGCCCTCTATTTTCCCTTTTTCATTAAACAAAGCTCTGGAGAATAGGGTCCTTGATTCAAACATTTTGAACATTTGTATAGTGTTTTCCCCTGAAATAATTATTCATACACCTGAAATTACTTTGTTTTTATTAAAGCAATTTAACATTATTAATCAAGAGCCTTAAAAATCTCCAATCCTTTGGTCAACTAATTACATTTCTAGGTGTATATACTAAGGGATAATCTAAAATGTAGATAGAAGAGATGATGTTATTTTAAAAACTTTTCCTTTATATAATTTATGAAATTAAATAACAAATATATTGGACTATAAGGTATTGGGTTAAATAAATTATGGTGTATTCATATAATGCTACATTATGTACCAATTACAATGAAGCATATTCAAGGGCTTATATTGTGATAATGAAAAAAATTAGGATCCAAAACTTCATATTCTGTACAAAAAGCTATTAAGAACAGTTACTGTCAGGTATTGAAATAAAGGATAATTTATTTATTTATTTTTTAAATTTTATTTATTTATTTGACAGAAAGAGAGATCACAAGTAGGCAGAGAGGCAGGCAGAGAGAGAGGAGGAAGCAGGCTCCCTACTGAGCAGAGAGCTCGACGCAGGCCTGGATCCCAGGACCCTGAGATCATGACCTGAGCTGAAGGCAGAGGCTTCAATCCACTGAGCCACCCAGGCACCCTAAAGGATAATTTATTGTCTTCCTTACAATTTTCTATTTTCTTTTAAAGATTTTATTTATTTGACACAGAGAAACACAGCCAGAGAGGGAACACAAGCAAGGGGAGCCAGAGAGGCAGAAGCAGGCTTCCCGCTGAGCAGGAAGCCCGATGTGGGACTCTATCCCAGGACTCTGGGATCATGACCTGAGCTGAAGGTAGAGGCTTAACCACTGAGCCACCTAGGTGCCCCAGAATTTTCTATTTTTATACATTTTTTCAATGACAACATATTATTGTCAATATATTTAGAAGTTTTTCTTGCACTTTTACAATGCTAATAAATCACATCACCCTAAAATGATCATGTAATATTATATTTATTATTATGTCACTCTATGCATAAATATGGAAATACATAGATAAAAATATTCATTTCAACAACTCTGATGTTCAACATTTCTACGTGTTTAAGTGATTTTAAAATGAATGATACGTTTTCACTAAGTTTATAATTGCTTACTCTGGTTAAGTTCCAAGCTTCTTTGATGATGCCATTCTTTCTTCCTTTCTTCCTTTTCTTTTGTTTCTTAGACAAAATAAAGTTCCAATACTGCTTTTTTCACTCATGTCGACTGCCACTCTTCCCAATCATTTTAAGTGCACATCTTTGAGGTTGGAAAACCAAACACATTTACTTAACCTCATCCTGGAATACCTAGGAAGGTAAAAATGGTCTGATGGACCACTATCCACAAATATTCCCAGTCCAATTTTGCAGCTTTGTGGGATGGTAGTAGGATGGTAGATAAAGGAAGGCCATAGTCAAAACTGTAGCCTCCTTTGAGCCACGTTCAAACTCAAAATCCTTGAAAGTTGCACTTACTAAATCCCATCTCTTTTGAGTTATCAATAGTAACTTACTGGTCTTTCAACATCATAGACTCACGCTGTGAAATTTTGAAAGCCATTATTATATGCATGGTGTTTAGGGGGATATGAAATCCTGCCTTTGTGATTGTACCATCCAGGGCAATTGCAAAGATGTGCAGACTGACAAAGCACACATTCTGTTGATCTAGTATTTTATTCCTTTGCAATTGGTACCCCAGAGAATAAAATATTCCCTTGTGTTGTCACTGGGGTATTTTCATTTCTCACTGGCTATTTCATGCCATCCTGAGCATTTAGCAGAACATCAATACCAGAATGTCAGACTAGGTTGTCTTCCTATCACTGAACAAAACTATTTGGGATTTGTTTGGGCTTAGGACAGGAGTGGACAGCTGAGAGGCCTTTTGGTCAAGGAGAAAAATGATACATTTCTGAACTGGAATGATAGATGGGGAAGCCTGCTGATCCGTGTTCATTTTTCTTTTCTGGGGGGAAAAAAAGAAATACCAGCCAACTGCCACAATTAACTAAAAATAAAGTCAACGGGCTAGTTCCCCACATTGAATTTACAGAGTTATAATTATAATTAACTATTAACATACTGTTATATATTTAATTCCTCTGTTCAAAAAGCTTGCAGGGGTTGAATATAAAAAACTTTCTGATATGCAAGTACTGAATATTCAGTGGTAATAAAATTCTTGCACTAAGTTAACTATATACTCTGCTAGTAATTTTGGATGACGCATCCATGAACATCACGGGCAGGCTGGATTTTGGCAAGTGTACAAAGGTTTTATTGAACATGTGTTGCCAGTGAAACATTCCTTTCTTACTTATGACCAGGCATACATGCTTTATATACATTTATATGTACACACATACACATACACACAAACACACATACACACACAGTCCAGATCACTCCTTGGTTTCTTGCAACCTTTCTGATAACTATCTTACAGATCAAGAAAACTGTCTCTCTCTTTCTCAGATTTAGTTTGGGTTCCTCTATGTATCCAATGGAAACAAGTACAAAACTTAACCTCATTTTATCCTCTTCTAAATACATATTCACAGAATTCGTCGGTTCTCTGAATGCATGAATTATCCTATGCCATGGATAGGCAACGAGATCAGGAACTGCAATGTGATCCATTGTGAATAGTGACTTCAAGAAGCAGCAGAGGAAATGTATCTTGAACTTCCCCTGTGTGATCGTCCCTCTGAGCAAAAAAGCCATAGGAGGTGACTGGTGCTCTCTGGGCCTGTATAAGGAGTATATAAGATGATCTTTTGCTGGACAAAATTATTTTTTGTACTTATTTTCATCTCCCCCTTTCAAAATGTATATATTTAGGTTAAGTTTTATATACCTGCATCTACACATTAATATATGTGTGTATTACATACACATAAATACATGTTGTGGGTAATGTTTGAAAAAAAAAAGTTTACTGATGGGGTCTCAATAAGAACAGTTTAGATAATTTTGCCCATGAAGTTTCAACTGTTTTATTTGCCTATTTCAATTCATATTTATTGGATGTTTATCAATGTCAAGAGATTATATCTCTTAATTTGTAACTAATATTTTCAATGAGAATTTCTTCTCCCTATGTCAAGTTAAGAATAGCACTATGACTGGAATAAGGTAGAGGCCTCATATGGTCTTTTCTTAGAAGGAATGCTCATACCTGCTCTGCTAATGACCCATTTCTTCTGGAGGGGGAGGGTAGCTGATGCAGTAGAGCATGACAATGAGCAGTAGACGTGTTCCTAACACGCATGCTAACTGTCTGCTTTAGGGAGACGCAGCAAGAGACCCATCCCACATGGATGCCCAAGGAAACGAGTGAAGCTTGTAATCTCCAGAATCTGGAAGCTGAGCTCCTCAAAACAAGGAGACACACTTGGGGCTTGGGCTGCTGATCCTGAATGCATGTTGAATGCGTGTTGACGTGTTACCCTACATCATCATTTTTAAATCATGGAATATAAAAATAACATGATACCAACCATAGAAAATTGTGACCCTAAGTCAGTACCATGTATTCTGTGATTACCTAATAATCATGATTTTGCATATGTGTGTGAGAAAGTAGAAATAAAAATAAGAGAGACCACAAGAACTATTTAGAAGAACCCAGCATTGATTGAATGTATTTCAGCATTACAAAACAAGATATAGTTCCTCTTCTCCGGAAGCTTCCTTGGTAGTGAGATAGACAAGAAGTAAATAACACAATAGGATTTTTTTTTAAGATTTTATTTATTTATTTGACAGAGAGAAACACAGTGAGAGAGGGAACACAAGCAGGGGGAGCGAGAGAGGGAGAAGCAGGCTTCCTGCCAGACAGGGAGCCCAATGTGGGGCTTGAACCTGGGAACTCCGGGATCATGACCTGAGCCAAAGGCAGATACTTAACAACTGGGCCACCCAGGTGTCCCCACAATAGGATTTTCAACTGTGATATGTGCCCTGAAGAACACAAAATAGGGGGATGTTGGTCAGCGGACCTGGAGAAAGTCACTTTGAATCGGGTGATTCAGGAGGGTCCTTCTAAGGAAGTCCCATTTGATTTGTGATCCAAGAGAGAAGAAGGACTGAGGTGTCAAAGCATTAGGGAAAAAAGTGCTCTGAGGACAGCAAGAGTAAGTGATTGCATCTCTAAGGTAAGGATAACCTTGGCTTGAAGACTACGTATCTAAGATTCTCCATCCCTTCTTAGTACCGTTGGTTTTCCTGACTTGTACTCTGTCTGTCCTGTGTTTGGAGGAGGGGCAAAAGGTCAAGGAGGTACTGACATTAAGGTAAACAGAACCCCAGGCACCAGCCTGGGGTTCTATCAATTCCTGAGAACCAGAGATACGGCTGGCCAATGAGTGAAGAACACAACCTTTAAGTGAGAGGTCAACTGGTTTTACCTTCAGAGAGTTAGACAGACCAGCAAACATCCCAAACCAGAAGTCAGATCAGTAGGACAAAATCCTGTCTAACATGGACATCACCTCCACTTTGGATGGGTAGAAGTCACAACAAGAGCGTTTAGAAACCATCCTTTCTCGTAGAGAACAAATCCAATGAGAGCAGCCTGCCAACCTAAGGGCAGAATGCACTAAGTGGCTGAAGGTGGATGTGCTGGTGAAGGTATTCTGATGAATAAGGGGGAAGAAAAAGGAAAATTCCGTGTTAGCAGCTTTTGAACCACATGAAATCAGGCTTTCAATTTTTAAAAGCCCCCAATTTATTCCAGCATGTGCTACCTCCACTTGAGTAATTCCAAAGGATGCTGCATCCATCACTACAAGAAATGCTGGGTTTTGATAACACGAGAAAGATTGCTGATTTCTTTAAAGTGCAAAGCTGTGAAACCCCTGGGGTTATATTTATCCCTTTCATATCTCTGCTGACAAGCATCATGAGGCATGTAGAAATAGTTTAAAATGTTCATGGTGAGAAGCCATCATCCCTGAGTGATAGACTTCACACGTGCAATTCAATGGAATATTGTTTTCCCCCTAAATTCCTCTTCTTCCCCTAACCTCTTAAGAATTTGGTATTGATATCTGATATATTCTTGTTCTTTTCTCCATCCGTTTGATTCTCCCCTACCAATAATTTTTAAAAGATTTTATATATTTATTTGAGATATAAAGCATGAGAGTGAGCGAGTGAGAGAGAACATGAACGAGAGAGAGCACAAGTCAGTCGGGGGTGGGGAGAATGGGCAGAGAAAGAGGGAGAAGCAGGCTCTCCACTGAGCAGAGAGCCTTACTTGGGGCTCAATCCCAGGATCCTTGGATCATGTCCTGAGCTGAAAGCAGATTCTTAACCAACTGAGCCACTCAGGCACCCCAACCCTACCAATAATTTGTAAAGAGAGATGAGGTCCTTAAATTCTAAATGGCCCTGTTCTTGCTTTAGCTGTGTATGTGTGCATGTGTGCATGCATGTGGGTACACACATGTGTGTAGAATTTGGCATTAGAGAAAAGGGTTCAAATCTGGGCCCAGACACATAACAAGTATTAGAATTGGGGTGACTACCAAGTTTTCTGATTTCCAGTTTCCTCTCAAGTAAATAGTGAAAATGATATTTTTTCCAGAGCTTTTGGGGGAGCAGAGAAATTATCTGTTTAAAGGAACTTACATAGGGGCACCTGGGTGGCTCAGTCAGTTAAACTTCTGCCTGCAACTCAGGTCATGATCCCCGGGCCCTGGGATTGAGCCCCATGTTAGCATCTCTGCTCAGTGGGGAAGTCAGCTTCATCCTTTCCCTCTAATCCTTCCCTCATTCCTGCTCACTCCCTCACTCTCTCTCCCTAGAATAAATAAATAAAACCTCTAAAATATTAAAAAAATAAAGGAACTTACACGAATCAAAATTCAACCTGTTCCAATGCTTGAAATCTGTCTTTAGAACCTCATTGACCCAGTATGAGAAGATTGTGATACAGGGCTTCAGGAGTGGATTTTAAGAACAAAAGGCCTTTTTTTTTTCTTTTTTAAAGATTTTATTTATTTGACAGAGAGAAACACAGCCAGAGAGGGAACACAAGCAGGGGGAGTGAGAGAGGGAGAAGCAGGCTTCCTGCCGAGCAGGGAGCCCGATGTGGGACTCAGGATCATGACCTGAGCCGAAGGCAGTCGCCCAACCAACTGAGCCACCCAGGCGCCCCACAAAAGGGCCTTTTGTACATTAAGCCACTTCCTTCTGTTCTTGTTCACACCAACTTCCTGTTGTTATACGTACAAATTAGGCAGCTTTCTCTATATATTTACTTATTTCTATACATCTATACCCCAAACACTTTCCCTTCAAAAAATGCATCTGCCACAGGCAAACTATATAAATCTAGATCCGCTTGGGGTTAGAGGATGACTCTGGGAGAAAGGCGAATGGTTTCAATTTAATTCTGCTTACATTGAATGAGTATACTTAGCCTGGTGCTGAGTCCTAAGGCAGGTGAGACAGGAAGTGTAGGAATTACATCTCAACTTTGAGGGCATAATGTAGTAAAAAAATAAGGTATTGGAGTACTTAGGCATGGATTTAAATCCTTGATGGGCTCCTCTGTCATTTGGTAGCTAAGTTACTACATCTCTCCATCTCAGTTTCTTTATCTTTCGGATGAGAATACCAATGCTATTGAAGTGTGTGACTCAAGAAAGTTGGATATCGGTGACTGTCATCTGGCATGGGCCATAGGACAGAAGCTCCTCCACAAAGAAACTTCTCCACAAAGAACCTTCTCTCTGGTATTTCCAGAAATCTTAAGACATGGGCAGGGCAAATCCCTCAGAGATTACCATGGGAAGGAGTGGCTGAGTGAAGTATTCACAGTTCACAGGCATAACCGGTTGGATCTCCTGAAGATACCACTCCTGAAGTGATATCCTCAGGGGAGGCCCCCATGGCAATAACCTCAGGATGCTTTCACTCCTTTTATTTTTTTCTGAGCTCAAGTGCACCAGACTTCCCCTCAAATTTGTGAAAGACCAATATCTTTTCAGTAAATTCCTTTCTGCTTGAGTTAACCAAGGTAAATTTCTGTTGTTTGAAATCAAGAATCCTGACGAATAGTTATACAGCTCTTCTTATAAGAAGGCATCCTGATTGTTTCCTTCATCTGACGAAGAGGTTAGACCTTAGAGATATTGAGTGTCGTGAATGGTCAGAGAAATAGAAAGCAGAAGAACAAGACTGAACCCAGATAACTGACTCCAAAACCTGTGCATTCAGGCAGTATTATGTTCCTCCCGTGGCAGTGTCGAATGTGATTATCTCTCAGAGTCACATAATACAAAATGGTGGAAATTGGATTTTATTCCAGAATTGTCTACCACTGTAACTCATGACTTTTTCTAATGTGGAAGTCAACATTCATCTTGGGGGGCAGTAGGAGGGGTCATATAATAGCACTCACAAGTTGGATCATAAATCCTTTTGATTTTTTCTCTTTGTGAATTTTTAAATTTCAGTTATTTAACATACAGCATGATATTAGTTTCAGTTATTGAATTTAGTGATTGAATAGTTCCATACATCTCCTGGAATTCATCACAACCAGTGCCCTCCCTCATCCCCATCATCTATTTAACCCATGCCCTCTCTACCTCCTCTCTGGTAGTAACTAGTTTGTTCTCTAGAGTTTAGAATCTGTGTCTTGGTTTTCCTCTCTTCTCCTCACCACCATGTTCATTTGTTTTGTTTCTTAAAGTCTACATATGAGTGAAATCATATGGCATTTATCTCTCTCTGACTGACTTATTTCACTTAACATAACACTCTCTAGCTCCATCCATGTCATTGCAAATGGCAAGGTTTCATTCTTTTTTTTTTTAAGATTTTATTAATTTATTTGACAGAGAGAAATACAGTGAGAGAGGGAACACAAGTAGGGGGAGTGAGAGAGGGAGAAGCAGGCTTCCCGCTGAGCAGGGAGCCTGACACAGGGCTCGATCCCAGGTCTCTGGGATCATTACCTGAGCTGAAGGCAGCTGCTTTACCAGCTGAGCCACCCAGGCACCCCACCCTGGTTTCGTTCTTTTTTTTATGAATGAGTAATAATCCATTGTAAGAAAAAGAATAAAGTAAATCCTTTTGACGAGAATCAATAAAAATCACGTTTGGAAGTCCTTCTATAGATATTCATATGCATTACAAATCTATTAACTCTGAGAGATTATAATTACAATAATTTTACTTTAAGGGAAAAAGAAATATAACATTTTATATTGTCTAAGACATTTTAGGAAATACCAAGCTGCTGAATAGTAGTAGTCATCAACAAATAGAAGTTCCCTAACTATTCATCTGGATGAAACAGCATCGGACTACAAAGGCCTCAATTCTACTATGAGGAGTTGGAATAAAATGGCCTCTAGGTTACCTTTCACAACCCATATCTCATTAATCTACATGAATATCATTGTCTGAATTTCATCCTGGCATGGCCAACAGCAGTAATTTTCTCCATTGTAGGGAATGTATCTTTAACCTGGACCAGGAGAAAATCAAGGGGCTTGAGGAAACAAATCGATTCTGAACTTGCATTCTGTAGCATCTACTAACCTTTACAGAAACAGACAGATTCCATTGGCTTTCCTTCATATCCTCAGGATCTATAATAATCCGTTGTATGCAGTAGGTAATAGTAGGTGATCAAGGACTAAATTCACTTACTTGCGGTGCATGAGGGGTAACCTGGAGGACAGTGGGAGAAGGAAAGTAAATGGGAAGTAGGGTAATCCAGGGAGAGAAACAAAACAACAGAGACTTTGGACACAGAAACAAACTGAGGGACTTGGAGGGTGGGGGATGGAGGGATGGGAGAGCCTGGTGGTGGGTACTGGGGACACCTAAAGCGTGGAGCACTGGGTGTGAGGAATGGGGAATGAATCTTGGAACATTGGAAAAAAAAATTAAGTAACAATAAAAAAAAAAGAAAAAAAAAGAATCTGATGAATTAATTTATAAAGTATTATTCCCCCTTCTACATTCTGGTTTAATCCATGGACTAAAATTTCTCTCCTTTAGTTATTTTTTTTTCCTTGACTCCTAGGTCATATTGAAACAATTCGTTAAAAGTCTTCTCATGAATGAAAGAGAAAGAAAGAGAGGATTATAGTCATGGAGAGTACTGTATATCCTGCTTAGAGTGAGAAATATATGTGTGAAATCACTAACCTTTGTTAATAGCAATATACTTTTAAAAACTCATTTGATTTTCATAGATTTTAAAGATGAGGAAATAAAGAGTAGCAGGCAAAGTGCCTTATCTAGTTAGGAATTGGCTAGTGTCACAGCTTCGAATAGAATGACATCTTTCACTGCATTCCTCTGCCTCCTTAAAGGGAAGAAAGTTAACTGAGCCTTTCCGTTAAAAAGGCTAAAGAGATGTATTCCAAAGCTGACCCTGAACAACTGTACTGTGCTGAAAAATGTTCTGTAGGAGTCAACCAAAGGCAATTAAGTAACATTCTGGAAATTAACATCACTGAGAAGTTTTCTTTCTTTTAGAAAAAGCACTAAAATCATGAACCTCTAAAACTCTTCAGGTTCAGCCTGGAGCCACGCTTGGTAATTCCACGGTGTATTCCAGTCACTAATTCACTCAGTCAGTAGATATTTCCTCAAAGCTTCTTGGATGATAAACATTTTTGGCCATGGAAGTCTATCATTATAAGGTCATCTCCAGGTTTAAGAGATAGTGGGACTGTGGACTGGGTGAAAAATCAGTGGTATTACTGAATCTATTCATAGATTGAATGAAGGATCAGAGCTTACTTTAGATTCCTATGATATACTGGGATCTTTTTCTACAGGGATAGCTATACCTTAGCCATAAAAATACATGTGAAATTTAAAAAAATGTGAAATAAAAGAAATCAGTAAAGTACTGGGAAGTGTTCTAATGGTAGTCATGCTCCTTGGGAGTTCCCAAGAGTATGTATAGTACTTTTCATCTCTGGTATTCCATGGTCATGTTAAATGCTTAATACCTTGTGCCTCCTTCATTGATGGTTTCTCAAATGAGCAACTCGAAACACTGCAATTCAGCTCTGCAGAAGAAAAATGATGCTGGGCTTTAGAAAATATTGAACCCCTCTGCACAAACACAGAGAGGAACCATGTGAGAGTCTGAGGTGGTTCTCTGACCTTGAGAACATTATGCTTTCATTGACAGATTAGACATTTTACAGCTAATCCTACTAGGAAGCAAGAGAAAATGTACTGGAGGTATATGTGATAATCAGCCTACTGACGGCAGCATTTTTAGATGGCAAGAATTATTTTAGGCAATAACATTAGGATGTGTTTTATAGACATATCGTTTATGAAGAAAAGCCAAACAAGAATATGGCAGTACTTACTTTCAGATTCTAAGTGGCAAAGCAAAGCACAGATCCAGTTTAAGATTTTAAAAAGTCATTTTTCATTCATCCGCCTTGTATTCAATGGTGTCTGCCGAGTCTCCAAGGAGCCAGGATGGGGCTATATTCTGGGGGTTTGAATGGAACTGAACAAGAACTACAAGATTTGTTTTCTTCCTGTTTTTTTTTTTGTTTTGTTTTTTTAAAGATTATTTATTTGATAGAGAGAAACCAGCCAGAGAGGGAACACAAGCAGAGGGAGTGAGAGAGGGAGAAGCAGGCTTCCCGCTGAGCAGGGAGCTGGATGCAGGGCTAGATCCCAGTCTCTGGGATCATGACCTGAGCCGAAGGCAGCCGCTTAACCAGCTGAGCCACCCAGGCGCCCCCTTCTTGTTGTTTAGAGTTTATGGAGAACAACAAGTACAGAACCAATATCACAAATAACTGTGTAATTATTCACTGATTTTGCCATGAAGCAAAAGGAAAGGATGGGATAAGAGATAAAAATGAAAACTCCCACAGGCTAGGGAGACAGTTTCTCTGAGTGGGTACCACCAGAGCTTGAACTCACCTGAAGATGAGTTCAGGCTCTGCAGGGAAAGAAATATGGAGAGAAACCATAACGGCTGGGAAGAGCAGAATGGGCAAAAGCTCTGGGTGGAAAAGAGCTAGACAACTTGGAGAATTTGAAGGGCTAGGAGACTGGGATGTAAAGAGAGAGGAGGCCAGTGGTCTCGGTTGTTGTGAATGTGGGCAGAAATAAGACCTATCAGCATTTCAGTCTCACTCACTCATTAATGTACTTAAGAGAGGCAATTTTTCTAGTGTCAAATACCTGAAAACTATATGAACCAGGGGATATGTTGTTTACATTAGGCATCTTTAAAATAATAAGAAGAGGGGGCCTGAGTGGCTCAGTGAGCTAAGCATCTGCCTTCAGCTCAGGTCATGATCCCAGAGTCCCAGGATGGAGCCCCACATCGGGCTCCCTGCTTGGCGGGAAGCCTGCTTCTCCCCCTCTCACTCCCCCTGCTTGTGTTCCCTCTCTAGCTGTGTTTCTTTCTGTCAAATATATAAATAAAATCTTTTAAAAAGAAAAAAAAACTTTAAAATAATAATAAGAAGAACAGAACAAACTGAAGAAAAAAACATTTTCTTTTTGCCAAGCATGGGCATGACCCAGACCCCAAAGCATTAGAGGGGACTGAACCACTGAACTTCCAACACGGTGGTCTCTGTGATTTCCTGAGAAGCTGAGCTTCCAATAACGAGGGAGAAACACCACACTTCTCCATTCTGTGTGGGACCGAATTCTCCATGTACCTCTGTCTTGCTTATAAATATCACAGGCAGCCACCGAGTTACTGCCTGGTTGAATGATCCCCTTTACAAGCTTCTTTCTAGGTTTTTGAGTAAAGGTTTCCCTTATTAATTTTACCAGCCAGCATTCACTTAGCATTTGGTTTGAGGCATAATTGACAGGCAGGGTGACACCCGCCTGAGAGAGAGCCATAAATCAGAAATAATTTCCAAAATTGGCTGAGGGGCTGAAGTGTTGAATAGGCAAATACAGGTAAAAATCTCTTTATTAGGGCTGACAGGGACAGTGAATGTCAGCGAAGTATTTCCTAATGTACCGGGCGAGATTAATTTGGGGGGCCCTTCCTGAGTCGATGGGATGTTGCGTGTTCTCTAACAAGTACACCTCGCGGGGCTCCGTAGGAGGGGAGTGGCAGGGCTGTAATTGAAGACGTGCCAACTCCGCTCTATAGCATTCTCCTGCTCTTCGAAAATCACTCTTTTGCCTTAGATTCTATTTGCATTTTGCATTTAA
Source organism: Spilogale gracilis (assembly GCA_004023965.1). Classification (NCBI taxonomy): domain Eukaryota; kingdom Metazoa; phylum Chordata; class Mammalia; order Carnivora; family Mephitidae; genus Spilogale; species Spilogale gracilis. The sequence continues at coordinate 74,135 of PITA01004444.1, forward strand.
AAAATTTTTTGTGTGTATGTGGTGGAAAAGAGCTATAAGTCATGATCCAAAGAACTCAGCAGGATAATGAAGACACACAAGGTAGCCAAAAGGAAAGAAATAATCCACTGCATGGTAAAGGGAGAACATTTTTCATGAAAAATGGGGATCTGTGAAAGTAGGACTGAACATGTGTATAATCTCCTTCATTAAAAAAGAGTTCAGTTCATATCTTGGGGGAAAAGAATGATGCCATATTTTTCTTCTATTTCCGTTTCATGGAGAGTCAGGCATAGGCCCTCCTCAACCCAGCTTCTGAGATCTCCATTATAAGGATAAAATTTGGTCATTTTTAAACTGTACACAGATGCTTGTGCTGTAAATTCAAAAAAAAATTGCAGTGCTTTTTTTTTCCCCCTTCAGATATCTATTTAAAGCTGTTTTCTAAGTTATAGCTGACAACAGCAAGATGAAAAAATAGAAAATAGGATGAAAATTATATGCTGGGCAAAATTATACCCCAGTACATTCTGAAAAGTCTACACAGTAGCAAAATAGTAATCCCATCCTAGAATGTTCTCCTCCTATCAGTTGATAAAACAGATCAGACTAGAGACTTTAAGGCATAGATATCATTAAGAAGATTTATTTTTAGATAATTAAGGAAGGAAGATATTTACTAGCTAGAACAGGAATATAAATAATACTTTTGAGGGCCACCTCGTTGGACAAGCAAAAATACCCAGATAAGAAAACACTGAACAGCTGCTAATATTAGACATCAGTTTTCTGAGGTCACTGTAGTAGGCACCTCGCAGTCTCAATCTTCATAAACACTTCAAGGCATGTGTTTGTATCAAACTCAGTGCAAGCAACAGAAACTCAAAATAATAGCAATTTAGATAAGACGGGGTGATAATCCTTTGAAACAAAACTCTGTTGAGGTTAGCAGCTCGAGATTGACAGTGTGATTTTGTCCCTCAAAGTCCCTCCAGATGACTCTCCTTTCACTCCATTTTTCTAATCCCCTGAATATGGTCCTCTCCCTCCTGGTCCAAGATGGTGACTAGAGATCTAGCTTCTCATGTGTGTTCTGAATGTCAAGATGAGGAACAGATGAAGAAGAAAAACAAGGGCCTCCCTCAGCTTTTCTTTCTAGAAAGTTTCTGGGAAGTAGTTACAGGACATTTATATCTTATTCATCTGAAGTTAACTGCAAAAAGTCTGGGAATGGTAGCTTTTGTTCTGGGAAACCATGTGCCATCTAGAACCAGGATTTGTCTCATTGTCTTATTGTAGAAGAAAGCAAGAAGGAATATTGGGAGACAATTAGCAATCTCTGGGATGATATTTTCCAGATTTTGTAAGTTACAAAATAGAATCTAAGAGAGGTAAAATAATTTTTCCTAAATTTAAAAAAAAAAAAAAGGCTAGTAAGCAATTCCAAAGCCTGCATTCTTCTTATTTTGCCATAAGGCATAAAAAGAATAAGAACTGATCCAATTAAATTTTTTACACTCTGTCAATTAAATTTAGTCCAATTCAACTAATTCTAAAAATCATATCTTGTGCTCACCATAAGTACAAAACTATTTTAGGCATAGGGCATTGTGCTGGCTAGGAGAGGATTTATGGAACATAACTATGGATGAAAATATAGACATGTTATTTCATTTTAGTATGTCTATAGATGGCGATGGCAATGGAAACATAGATACAGGCAAAATCAGAGGCAGATTCATGGGGAAGCATTAGCTTCTGGACTTTTCACTTGCTTGAGCCTGCAAAGGTCCAAGGAGGGAACCCAGTACTTGGTCATTTGGTTTCATACCATTTCCAAAAGATATTTTAAAGACTTTTTTATTTATTTTAGAGAGAGAAGGAGAGTGCAGATGGAGGAGCGGAGGAACAGGGAGAAAGAAAAAAAAAAAATCTCTAGCAGACTCCCCATTGAGCACGGAGCCCACACAGGCTTGGACCCCATGACCCTGAGATCATGACCTGAGCCAAAATCAAGAGCTAGTTGCCCAACAAACTGAGCCACCCAGGAGCCCCTGAAAAATAGTTATTTTAGATGTTAATGGGCTATAGCTTCTCTTTCCTCTTTGACTTTGACTTGTTCACATTTTTCCCTTGTGTTGGGTAAATGACTGGAGTGGCCTGTTTTTTTTTGCGGGACTTCTTTGGGGATGAGTTGGGAATCCAAACAGTCTAGATCTATGAGAATTTATATGCATGATCCACTATCACCTCTACATGTAGTTAATTTATTGTTATCAATCCTGCTGTAGGAATGGCCTCAGATATGCTCTTATAAATAATCAAAAGTAGTGAATCACATCAATTCATTGAGGGAAAAATCAATATGAGGTGATCTGGTATAAAATATTCACATTGAGAAAGCCACAAACTCTACCTCACTAGAAGGAGTCAAACTAGTTAATGAGTTATGTCAGAGTATTTTACTCCTCAAGAACAACTGAAATGCCCTCAAATTTTATAGGTCATATGTGAAAGGTATTCCCATTTGACAGTAATTAAAATTTTTACCTGAAATTACCAATAATAAGAGCTCTGAGTTTTAAAGATTTTCCCAAATATTCAATAACTTAAAAATACTAATTTTAACTATCATCCTTTTCCACCTTGAATTATATTAGCACCTTGGTTGAAAATTAGTGGGTCATATAGGTGTGGTTCTATTTCTAGACTCCCTATTTTATTCTATCAGACTATATTGTGATCATTTTTACTACAGCTTCATAGTAATTCTTAAAATCAAGTAAGAATATTTGCCAACATTTTTCTTTATTTTCAAAATAGTTTCAGCTTTTCATTTTAATATTTATATTAGAATCAGATTGATAATCTATATTAAAACAGCCTGCTGGGACTTTGATTCATATTGCATTGAATTTAGACTTTGAGAGAAATTTGTCATATTAAAAATTTTGAGTCCTCTTTAGTTATCTTAATTGATCTATCTTAAAAGTATTAATTAGTTTTCAGTGTATGTCTTTTGTCAAATCTATTTGTAAATGATTTGTTTTTTTGTGACTTTTTGTACATAGCAGCATCTTAGAATTTTATTTTTTATTATTTGTAAAATATTAATATTTAATAGAAACACCATTAATTTTATATATTGGCATAAAATTCTGTAATATTACTACCTTTCCTCTTTCATTAATTCTAAGTTTTGGAGTTCTCTTGGTAGTTTCCTTAGGATTTTCTTTGCAATCATTTTGTTTCCAGTAAATAATGAAAATTTTCAATTTTCCTTTCAAATATTTGTGCCATTTCGTCCTTTTATTACATTGGCTCAACTTTTAAGGAAAATGAAATGAAATTATGGAATGGACTTCCTTACTGATGTTCTGATTTTAGATGAAAATATTGAATGTACCACAATTAAGTGAATTTTTCTGTAAATATCTCTTAATTATATAGAGACTATCCCAATTTTTTTCTGAGTTTTTAACATGAATGACTGGATAAATTTTATCAAATATTTTTTCTGCATTTATTGGTTAATCATATGTTTTTTCTCCAGCATGCTAATAATGTGGTGAATTTAAATTAACTTTTGAATGTTGAACTAACCTTGGCTTCTTGGGACAAACCATGTTTGGGCATTATATATATCATCATTTTTATATACTGATGTATTTTATTTCTTACTGTTTTGGAGTCAATCTTATGCTGAACTTATAAACCAAATTAGTACATTTTCCCTCTTTCTAATTTTATGAAAGATATTATGTGACACTGGTATTAATTCTTCCTTAAATGTTTGAAAGTTGTCACCTGGGTCCGGAGAGATTCTTTTTGCCTGTTTTTGTTTTTTGAAGGGGGAGGATAAGAAACTTTTAAAATTTTATATTTAACCTTTTAATAGATATAGAGTTCTATAGACTGAGTGTCTGTGTCCTCCAAAACTTATATGTTGACGTCCTAACTCCCATTGTGGCTGTTCAGAAATAGTGCTTCTTAAAAGTTATTTATGGCTAAATAGGGTTATAAAGATGGGCCCCTGATCCGATAGTATTAGTGCCCTATTAAGAGACACCAGACTGGCAAGAAAAGACCATGTAATGTTATAGCAGGAAGACAGTCATTTTGTCGGTTTTGTCTAGGCCGTTGAAGTTATTAGAAAAAGGTTGTTCAGAGTATCCGATTATTATCCTTTTAAGTTCTATAGAATTGATAATGATTGCCCTCTTTTCTCTCTCAATGTTGGTAATTTGTACTTTCTTTTTTTTTCTGTTTATCCATTGTATTCACTTTTTTAAAGCTATTTATCATTTTGATGATTTTTCTTTATTGTTTATCTATTTTTTATGTCCTTGATTTCTGCTTTGATCTTATTTCTCTACTTCTACTTTCTTGGGATTTATTTTATTCCGTTTTTACTAGTTTCTTAAAGGGGAAATTTAGATTATAGACTGCTTTTTCACCTTTACTCTTTTCCCTTTTAAGTATCTAAATATATAAATTTCCCCTAAGAGCAGTTTTAGCAGCATTACACACATTTTGATATGTTGTACTTTCATTATCATTCAGTTAGAATAATTTCTAATTTCCCTTGTGATATTTTATTTGACCCTGTGTTATTTAGAAGTCTGTTGTTTAGCTTTGACATGTTTTAGGCTTTCCTATCTTTATTGTTTCTGGCTTTTAATATAATTTCACTAATGTCAGAGGAAGTAGTTTATAAGATTTGAACTTTTTAAATTTATCAAAATGTGATGTATCTTGAACTCTCTCTTGTATAACTGGAAAAAAATATGTGTTTACAGCTATTGTATAATGATCTATGTCCTTTAGGTCAAATTTTTGATGGAGTTATTCAAATATTCTATATTTATAAAAAATGTTTCATTTATTGTTCTATTAATTCCTGATAGAGTGGAAGGAGCAAGAAGGAAGGGAAGGAAGAAGGAAAGGAAAGGAAAGGAAAGGAGAGAGAGAAGGAAGGAAGGAAGGAAGGAAGGAAGGAAGGAAGGAAGGAAGGGAGGAAGGAAGGAAGTGGGAAGGGAGGGAGGAGGGAAGAGAATAAAGGGAAGAGAAAAGAAATCTTCAACTATGATTGGATTTATCTAATTCTCCCTTTAGGTCTATCAATTTCTGCTTAACTTATTTTGAAACTCTGATTAGATGAATATATATTTATGATTATTTTATCTTTGTGATAAATTGATGTTTTTTTATTATGAAGTGGCTCAATTTATTTCTGGCAATAATATTCCTCATTTTCAACTCTTGTCAACTCTTCAACTCTTATTAATATAGCTAAGCAAGCTATCTCTTACTAAATGTTCCAAGGGCATATTTCCCCTCATTCTTTTACTTTCAGCTTATCTGTGAGTTTATATTTAAAGTGTGCTCTTATAAAGATCATAACCATAAGTCTTATTTTCTATTTTCTATCCATTCGGAAATGTCTAATGTTTTACATGTAAGTGGTTCCACACATATACATTTAACGTGCTTATCTCTATGTCTGAGTTTCAGTTTCCCCTTCTGCTCTGGTTTCCTGCTTGTTCTCTCTATTTTGTGGTTTCTTTGCTTCACATTTGTTGTCTTCTTTTTGGATTCATATAGAAATTTTCAATATTCAGGACACCTGAGTGGCCCCATGGTTAGGCATCTGCCTTCTGCTCAGGTCATGATCCCAGGGTCCCACATTGGGCTCCCTGATCAGGAGGGGCCTGCTTCTCTCTCTCCATCTTCCTCTGTGCATGTTCTCTCTCTTCTCTCTCTCTCTCTCTCTCTCTCTCTCTCTCTGTAGCTCTTACTCTCTCTCAAATAAATAAATAAAATATTTTAAAAATGAAAAACAGAAAAATAAATTTTCAATATTTCATTCTCTTCTATGGGCTTTTTTTTTTTTAAGAGAAAGTGCACATGAGTGGTTGGAGGAGGGGTTGAGGAAAAGGGAGAGAGAGAATCTCAAGAAAGTTCCATGTCCAGTGTAGAGCTGGACACAAAACTTTGTGATCCCGAGACCATGACCTGAGCTGAAATCAAGAGTTGGATGCTTAACCAGCTGAGCCCCACAGGTGCCTCTCTCTATTGACCTTTCCTGTACCTCTTTGCATTGTTATTTTTGCGGTTATTTTATATATTATGTTTATATATTGTTATTTTAGAGATTACAGTTTGCCTTCTTGACTTATCCCAATAAATCTTGAATTATTTTATATCATTTCTGTGTGTAACAAAATAACTTTATGCCAGCATAATTTCATTTATACTTTATCCTACCTCGTGTGCTATCTACATACTTTTACATACTATAAACCCCATAATACATTGCCCCATTTTTCCCCTTTACCTAGTCTTTTAAAGAATGTGTGACTTTTAAGGAATTTAAGAAATAGTCTGTATACTTACCATTTCACCAAGGCTCAGAAGACTGTGAGGCTGGGGCTGCATGATGCTGGGACCTAGGGAGATGGCAGAAAACTGAGATCCTGACAACCGGGAGTCTGAAATCTTGGTGCCTCCACTCCCAGCTGCTACTCAATCATCTACATTTCCTTGTAAGCAGCTTGACTGAGAGGATGCTCTGCATTTGGGCTCCTCCAGATGCAGTCTGAAATGGCAGCCTATAGAGTCATCAAAAATTCTCATTTATTTCCTCCTTTCAAAGCAAAGGCTGAACTTTCCCCCAGGTTTTCTCCTCAGCCCACCTGCCCCCAACTTCTGCAATTGACCCCAGGTTTGAATGTATCCTATGTTTTTCACTTATTTAAAAAAGATTTGTCTCTCTAGAGTGTAGAGATTTGTTGTTGTTGTTGTTGTTCATTTGTTTGTGTGTGTGTGTGTTTTATTTGTGCCCACAGTTTTTGATATTAAAGAAAAGTATGTTTTGTTTGCTTTTAAATTATTTTTTTATTGCTTAGCAGATGATTTCTTATTATCTTCTTGGGAACTAAAATATTTCATTTCTTTCTATATCCCATGCAAAACAAAAATAAAAGCCTCTAGAATTTCTTCCTTCCTTCCTTCCTTCCTCCCTTCTTCATTTCTTTCCTTTCTCTTTTCTTTCCTTCCTTTCTTTTTTTCTGTCTTTCTTAATATATGAATCAGGTGTCTCCTTTATCCTATCCTTCCAAAATCTGAGGTCTACCATTCCTCTAAAGCTTAAAGATGTTCCCTCCATGAAACTCTTTTCCAAATATACATATACATGTCCAACTCAGAAAACCTTTTCCCCTTTTCCAACAGGGTCTTATTTACCAACTCTGTCACTGCTTTGTACACACACATAGGTATTTACAGACTGCTTTGCATGCTTAGCTTTTGTTTAATGTACACACTATGTGCACATTAACAGCTCCTGTCCAAGAAAAGTTCCATTTCCTCCAATGTAGGAACCATGTTTTTTTTTTTTACTGTTGTAACTTTATTTTATTCAATTAATTGAAGCTCCCAAGCCAGCAGAATGACCATGAGTTTGTTTGAAGATAATAGTGAACATAACAATGACAATTCTTTTGTTTAAAATGGTAAGAAATAAGAGATATGAGATTGCTTTTCCACATAATAAATCTTCTTTGGCACAACTGAAGATGTAATGAAGCACTCTCCAAATACACATGTACTTACTGTGTGTACATTACTATAACATAAACATGGGTATCTATAAACACAGAGTCAGGATATCTTACTCCACCAAATATAAATATACTCAAATGTATTGATAACATTATGTACTGTGACCATTTATTTCATTCTGTGTTGGGAATAATGTTTGATATAGGCTTTGAGAATTTATAGGTTATGATAAGCAAAAACACATTATTATGGGGAAAGGACTGGATTAAATTCAAGGGATTTAATCATTATTATACAACACCCTAAAGAAATTCTCAATGAAGGAAATATTTTCTTTTTAAATTCAAAACACAGTTCAGTGTGTCTTTTTCTGAAAACAAATCTTTATTTTTCAGATGACCTTCCTTTGAATATGCATCATACTTTTAATGATTCTTATTCAGGTTCAGAAGTATTATACAAATATTATTTATGAGAATGGATGTTCATGAATGATGGTCATAAACTAGAACATAACTTAACATTTCTGAGATATATAGTTATACAGGTATTACATGGAAAATATATAGTTTGAGTAGAGAGTGTTTTCTATGTTAAAAAAATCATCTACAAGTGCTATATAAAAATTATTTAGCACAACGGAATGGGCAGAATAGAGAAAATGGTTTGAATGGACCCGTGGGTAAAGGTCATGGACTACAATTTGCATCCTAGCAACATTTTGACAGACAAGATTTATAATCCAGGGCGCCTGGGTGGCTCAGTTGGCTAAGCGACTGCCTTCAGCTCAGGTCATAATCCTGGAGTCCCGGGATCGAGTCCCATATCGGGTTCCGAGCTCTGCAGGGAGTCTTCTTCTCCCTCTGAACTTCTTCCTTCTCATGCTCTCTCTCACTCACTCTCTCGCTCAAATAAATAAATAAAATCTTTAAGAAAAGATTTATAATCCAGACTTTAGGGGATCACTTTCCATGTCATGATTAAAACTTTGAAAGAAATCACTTGAAGATGGAATAACTTCATAGTTCCCTTTTACTTCAAAGATTCACCAGACCTTACTTTTTGTCCATTTCCTTGTATTCCTGACTTTCCTAGGATCTATTTGGTCCCCATGGAGGTCTTCCTTTACTATTTTCCTTCTCCCACACTTCCCTCTCCAGTTCTTTAAGGTCAAAAAACACAGAGAGAAGTGAGACTGACAAAGACTTAAAGAAGCTAAATTTCTTGGTTAAATATTTGGTGTAAAGGGTGTACTTCTAAAGAAAGTTAAAAAAATTTAATTAAGCTTTTAAAAGTCAAACCCAAGCTATAAGAGACTCTTAAATATAGGGAACAACCTGAGGATTGGCGGAGGGGGGAGGAATGGTGTAATTGGGTGATGGGCCTTAAGGAGGGTGCTTGAGGGGATGAACACCGGGTCTTATATACAACTAATGAATCATCAAATTCTACCCTTGAAACAACTCATGCTACACTCCATGTGAACTAACTTGACTTTAAATAAAATCTTGAAAGATAACAAAAAAATCAAAGTCAAGAAATTTACTCACCACATTGAAAGTAAACAAAACTAATATCTTTCATATCTATCTTCTCCCCATTATACTGTGCAATATTACATAAGGACATGAGGAATATCTTATTTATAATTGTATCTCTAGCACCTCAACAAGTCAGGGCTACATATTGGCTAAATTAATGGGGAAAAAATGAGGAGAGAAGGAGGCAAAGCTTTAATTCAATGATAAAGAAGTTGGACTTTAAAATTGCTTTAATCTGAATCCTAAAGCAAAAAGCCATATATTTTAATTCAAAGTGTTTCTTGATTTTTTTTCTCCAAATCTATGACTCATCCTTGCACAAACTCTCTCAGATCTTAGTTGAATCTTTCACTGATTTGACTTGGCTCACATGTGAATTTTCCTATGCAATTTAGATAAAAATCTACAGGAATTACATAGATTGAATACTGACTGGCATTTTTGTAGGCCAGATTATCTAAAAATTTCCTCCTTAAAAGCTGCCAGTAAACCCCCCCCCACACACACACAAACACATTCTCTCCTTTCAGGGACTCCATCTTTATCCATAGATTCTCCTAGAGGGGTGATTCCTCTCACCTATGTTTGTTCTAGGAAAGAAAACCCCATTCAAACGGTTTAAATGACAGGAGAAAGGACCCTGAAGTCTAATACGCTTTAAGTTATTTCTAGGGATGCCTGGGTGGCTCAGTCAGGTAAGCATCTGACTCTTGATTTCATCTGAGATCATGGTCTCAGGATTGTGGCATTGAACCCCTGTGCCAGGCACTGTGCTTGGCATGGAGTCGGCTTGAGATTCTCTTTCTTCCTCTGTCTCACACCCATAAAAAATAGGTCAAATTCTCAGTAATGTCACCAAGGACTTGTTTTCCTCCTACCTTTCTGCTCTGATTTATGTAGATTCAGTTTCCTTCAGGATTTCAAAATGGCAGTCGACAACTCAAGGAGAAACATACTTTCTCTTTTATAATGAAAAAGAAAGAAACCTGGATTTGAGTTGATTCCAAAGCAAGAGGAGTTAGGAAGTGTTGGAAAAGTTACTATAGATGAAACTTTGAAGAGTTTATATAAAGGGAGCAGAGACATGGAGTGATGATTTGACGGAGATATGGATAAAGCCAAAGTAATAATTGGATATTGCAATTATTACACTGGTGATGGTTACTTTTCCAAAAAGTTGATCCCAAAATAATTTTTTGATCAGCTTTTTCTGTGTTCATTCACCATGTACATCTTTTCCTATGAAGCATCTGTTCTTTGCCTATTTTATTGGGTTGTCTTCATACACTCTTGATCTTATGTCTTTTTCTATATATATTGCAGATATTTTCCCCAAACTGTCATTCAATTTAAATTAATACCTTGCTCTATAAAAGGTTCAGGGGGAAATCAAATGGTCATTCTCTGGAAAGATTCAAACCTGGTTTAATAATCAGTACTCTTTTTTTAATATTATGTTACTAAAACTTAGTGTCACATGTAGTGTAAAACACTATTCTAACAATATCTTATGCCTTGGAACATATTTTTTATTATTGAATATCATTTTAGTAATAGCCACTGTTTTTGTTAAGGTAAACTAATACCAGGCACTGTGCTGAACAGCTGTATACAACACCTTATTTCATCCTCACAATCTTGTGAATTAAATATTGTAATCTGTGCTTCACAGATGAAAAAAAAATGAGCTTCAAAGTGTTTAAATACATCACCCAAGGTTACACATTAATAACAAGAAAGAATCCAGATTTGAACCCTGGTTTGACTCGAAACCACTAATCTAAACTCCTGAAGTGTAACTTCCAAAATCAATGATCATTAGTTTAAACTGACCTTGAAGATCTCTTACTGCAACTACCTTAAGACACAGGCTGTTTAAAGTGTGGAGCTGAATTCAGACTGTGCCATTTGGAAGCAATTTTCTGAGCTTCATTTTTTCTTATCAGAATGATAGGGAGGGTATCATCAATCTTACAAAAGATTGTCGTTGGGATATATATGAGGATACATATAAAGCAGTGTTTGGCATATAGTAAGTACTCAATAACTATAACCCAGTATTACTATTATTATTACTATTATTATTGTTACTATTATTACTTTTTCCTCCCCATCTGATACCCAAATCTCTTTTGTAAATGGATCCAAGAAGTGATTACCTAGTATTAAGATGAATCCCTCTAGCTAAGGTGAACTTACTATCTCCTAGAGAAGTCTATTCTCTCTCTGGAAAAGTTTAGTTATTAGAATGTTCTTCCTTATAGCCAGCTGACTATTGCCCTTCTCAAAACTGTTTCTAAGAAGGAATTTCTAGGATGGCATGCAAAAGACAGCCAACTTTTTGAAGATTATTATTATATCTGTAAGTTGTCTTCTAGCCAAGGGGGAAAAATATGTTGTTTACCTTGTAAAGGTGTGGTGGTCCACTCCGCAGGTAAGTCAGGTGATGCTCTTCCTTGCTCTGGGTGGTCTATGAGCATGGGACACCACCATGTCTGGGACACAGCCATGTCCCCTTTGGTTACATATGGGGCCATATTGTACAGCTGACACATATGCCACTTATGAATAAAATCATATTGTCCTTATGCAACTGAGGGTCTGGACCCAAATGTAGACTTTAGATTTGGCTGACAAACTCAAGCACCTGGAGTTAAGTGGCTATTTCCAAGATACTATGGTTTCCTTATTCTTATACTATAATTTATTTCTCAGATATAATCAAAAGTGACATTGAATAATAAAAGAAAACATGAAACTATTCCTTAATAACCATTTTTTAAAAAGGTTTCTAATTAATTCCACCTGCTTCTTTAGGAGTATCAACTGGGCACTAACCACAGGTGAAACTGCAACATTCTGTGACTATGTTTACAAATGCCATGGTTCAGGGAACAGTTTGATCACATCTCTTATTTATCCCCATTATCTCAGTAACTACTTATGAACCTGTCCTCCAGCCATTACTTCCATGGCTTCAATGCTTGCCATCAGATTCATTCCATTTGTTCTTGTTGTATAAAGAGTTGCTTGATTGCTTCTACCAATTACTTTCTTTCCTTCCTCCCTCCATCCCTCCTTCCTTCCTGCTTCCCTCTCTTTCTCCCTCCCTCCTCTCTCCCTTCCTCACTCCTTCTCTTTCCTTCTTCCCTCCCCCACTCCTTTCCTTCTTTCCTTCCTTCCTTCCTTCCTTCCTTCCTTCCTTCCTTCCTTCCTTCCTTCTCTCTCTCTATGTTGATTATAAATCTTGGTTTAAATGAGGTCACAGGTTTTGTTGTTGTTGCTGTCATATGGGACAATAAACACCTGAGAGAGGAAAATGCAGAGGAGGTGCTGGCACTTAGCTTTATAGATGATTCAAGCCAAGCCATCACCCCACTGCTTGAATAGTTAAAAACTCACCGTCCTGGTAGCAGTTATTGAATTGTAGCTTCTAGGTATTAGCAAGCCAATAGTCAGTCACACATCCCCACATCTTACTATCATTATTATTTCTTAGTATTCACATCCCACTTCTCTCTAATCAAAAATACTTTAGATGCTTACAGTAGAAGAATAATGCAATCAGACCAAACCATTGTCAAAGAATAAATATACAATCAAGCAATAGAAAGGAAGTTACTCAAAGGTCGATGCACAATGGCATTAATAACACAAATGGCTGTTTTTCTTTCTCTTTCAAACACTTCCACTTATCCTACTAGAATTCCCACTCTGTGAGCAGCAATTTTTTGCCTATCTTCTATTTGGCAGAAAATGTTCTCCTTTGCTTGACTTTAATCAGTGGTTCTCAATTGAGGATTCACATCAGACTCCTAAGGAGAGCTTAGGAAAAACAACAACAACAACAACAACAACAACAACAACAGATGCCTGTGGTACACATCAGTCCAACTGAGTCAACCTTTGCAGAGAGGCTGAACCTGCAGGACTCTGCTCCTTCTGGAGCCTCCAGAAGAAGAGAATGATTATTACTGTTTTCCAAATTCTTCGGGGTCAGAATTGTGGTCACTGTCCTTGATGTCTCATATTGCTTTGACCACAATTACCCCATGCTCCTATAGAAACTCTTGCACTGTCCACTCTCTTCTACTTTATCTACACATTTCTTCATTTTGCTCTAACTCACTAAATATTTTAGAACTGGATCGGTTTTACCGTCCATTTCTCTTCTTATTATCTTTCTCAAAAATATGGTGTGGTCAATACAAGAACAGGTTCTTGAAACCTGGGTTTCAGTCCCAGCCCTGCCATAACTAATGCTGTTGCCATGGGAAGATTATTTAAACTCTCTTTGCCATAAAATGAGGATGGTACTAGGAGCGGTAGCTGTCAGTGTTGAGATCAGATGAACTGCCATGTCTGTTTCTGGGGGTTATTTCTTTATTATGGTTTGCTTGGCCTATTGGCATAACCTCTCATTGACACTCTATCTGAATTCTCAACCCTCCTCTAATCAATTATCTTTCACAAATCCAAGTCTAATCATATGACTCCCCTGCTGAAAACCTCCCTTACCTTCCTAGCACCTATTAGATACAGTATGTTAACTACGAACAGCATATAAACTATTCACTGAGCTACTTTCCAACAAATCTTCCAACAATGTCTTCCTTCATTAACATATTCCCCCTTCTTCCTCACTCTGATGTGTATGTTGTGGATCATGGAGATATCATTGCACGTTTATACCAATATACCATGATCAAATGTTATCAGTACATGGGCATGCTTCTTTGAGTAAACCTGAGAAGCTCTCTAGTCTTTACTATCTTCAGATATAAAACTAGAATAATAATAATACTTATGTTGAGAGATTCTGTGGGCACTAGATGTATTTACAGATCCATATGTGTTTGCATATATATATACACACATGTTTACAGATCAGTGCACATCTAGACATGATTATAGAAGAGACATGCCCCAATAGGGACTTTAAGAAACAGCAGTAGCTACTATTGTATTTCATGACTAAAATTGGTTATAATTACCCTATTATTCTCATCTTTATTGTAGCCTTTCTGTGAAGCTGGTCCTGTGTTTCCTCCTACTTACTCTCTGGGTCCCCCCAGACTTTCACACCTATGGCTATGATAACACTCTTCCCCCAGCAGTGATTGCTGGCTCTTATAACTAGCAGTCCCACTAACATACGGTCATTTTGAGGGCACACTGAATCCAGGATCTGCTCCCGGAAAGACAATGTTCCCTCAATCAAAATCATAGAGTGCTCAGTTCAAATAATTTTATGTACCTGCAAGTCAATAGGAAGAATCTCAATTACCTTACACTGGAGGACCTAAGACTGACAGGCTCTCTGCTATGGCTCAGCTTTTAGTAAAAACAGAAAAACTGGGACACCTGGGTGGCTCAGTCAGTTAAGTGTCTGCCTTCAGCTCAGATCACGATCCCAGGGTTCTGGAATGGAACCCTGTGCCTGGCTTCCCTGCTTATCTGGGAGTCTGCTTCTCTGTCACCCTCTGCTTCCTCCCTTGCTCTTGTTCTGTCTCGCTTTCAAATAAATAAATACAATTCTAAAAACAAAACAAAACAAAACAGAAAAACTGCCTCCTGAAAAGGTCGATGCCCCTGTATGTGCCATCTCTGCATCCAATCCTCTTTGATTTTATCATATCCTGAGCTGCATGCCTTCTGGAGTCCTCCACACTGTGATTTCTTATTGAAAACTTCTCTCTCTGCCTTTCTTCCTCTCTCTCTCTTTTCTCTTTTCCTCCTATGCTCCCTCCACCCCTCACTCCTAACCCTTGGCCTTTCCCAAGTCAGTCAACACTCAGGTGACCCGTATCTCTTCTCCAGCCTGCACTGCTGGTCTAGCCACCACCCTCTTCCTTCTCTAGTCTGTCAGTGAGCCTCTGACTTAGAATCTATCCACTGGAAAAGCAGTGGGAAAAAAATAGATGGCTTCCCTTCCCTCCTTCCCTAGCACATCATAATTACAGCAAATGATTTCTGTTAATGAGTCTATGGAAGGAAGACAAGTGATACTATCTCAAGAAAGCCGGTGTCCGTCCCGTCTAGAAAGGTGAGGGGTTCCCAAGGTGTCTAGAAGAGGCTTTATCACGTGGCTCGTCAGACACACCAGAGGGCAATTTCTCTTTCTTAGCATTAACCCTCAGCTGGGAGTGAGTACGGGGGAAAGCCTCGCTGTTCACAAACACTCCAGGATAAGGTGATAAGCAGATTACAAGTAAAGCCTCTCTTTAGCTATTCCACATCTCCTGTCAGACAGAGCAAGTTAAATTACAGCACAGGCCACAAATGCATTGATCATCCCCTCAGCTTGTACTACCCAGGATTTTAAAGATCCAGGCCAAGGATAAGTGAAGTCATCACAGCAAAGTTTATTTTAGCAGGGAGGGTTAACCAAGTTCAAAGAGGCGAGGTTCAGGGAGAGGGCCCCTCGCTCCTGGCGTTAAGCTCGATTTATGCATGGGCTTCATCAGTGAATATTTCCTTACACAGCCTACCGGAGGTGTTGAGAGAACACACAGATGATGTCTTAGACCCTGCTCCTTAATGACTTACATGTGTCTCTCAGCCCCTCGCTGCTCTCCTACCTTGTAAAGCCAGGCTCAAAAGAGAACATCACTAACAATGATGATAACTTAGAGTTACTATGTGAGCCTCTTAGATGAAGCATCAGTTGAATCATATTACATTCGAGGCGCCCAGTTCTGATTAATGCATAAGATATAAAGTTGTTTTGGGCGCCTGGATGGCTCAGTTGTTAAGCGTCTGCCTTTTCAGGTCATGATCCCGGAGTTCCAGGACTGAGTCCCTCATCGGGCACCCTGCTCAGCGCGAAGCCTGCTTCTCCCTCTGCCATGCCCCTTGCTTGTGTTCCCTCTCTAGCTGTGTCAAGTAAATAAAAATCTTAGAATAAAAAAAGATATAAATTTGTTTTTGTTAGTGTTGCTGAGATAAGATACTGTCATAATGAGCTTCGGTTACTCTCATTCAGTCTATAAAACATAACAAAGATATAAAATCCTCGAATGAGTTTGGGAGTCCAGCCTTTAGAAGAACAAGATAGGCAATTCTGAGGCTAAAACAGAAAAGAAAAAAAAGAAAAGATGAATCATTAGAAACACTTAAAAATTCTGTGCATGACATTCTTCTTTATTAAAAAGACCCATTGTAAATTGGAAAGTTCCGAAGTCTTTGTGGTAGGAAGGATGAATTATATGACATCACTGGGTCATGAACTAGGCCCACTGGCTACTTTCCAGAATGAAATTGACTAGGAGAGATCAGATGAGCCCATTCGTAGCACAAGACATCTGGGAGGCAGCCAGGGAATCGAGGTTCAAGCCCCCTATTTAGGACACACTTCCTCTTCCTCTTCATCATCAAATACAATTGTGATTTCCTGGGCCAGGCATCTAGCCTAACAATGCGTTTCAATTCATATTCTAAAGAACACCCCAAAGTTCTTTGTACTCATTCTTCACTGAAAGACCTCATGAAAAATATTAACATGTCAACATCTGGCTGACACCTTTGCTACATTTTCATCATGTTGCTGATGGGAAGCATTTTGCCTTGAAATAAGCATAATTTTCTGGTCTTTTCCATCTCTCTCTCTCTTTTTTTTTTTTTTGGTCTCTCTCTCAGCGTAATAAATAGTGTCTGAAGCCCAAGAGAAACTCATTTCTGTTAACAGATCATTTGTAAACCTTTAAGGGCAGCTGGTGAGAAAGGGGCATTTTTTTCTTCTGTCTTAACTTCCCTGGTTGTCTCTCTAAATGCAAAATGACACCT
Source organism: Spilogale gracilis (assembly GCA_004023965.1). Taxonomy (NCBI): domain Eukaryota; kingdom Metazoa; phylum Chordata; class Mammalia; order Carnivora; family Mephitidae; genus Spilogale; species Spilogale gracilis. The sequence goes on from PITA01004444.1 coordinate 91,003, forward strand.
CATTCAAAGCTTTCTGGTGTCATCTTAATCTCCCCTATTTTACACTTTCTACCTTTTTGATATTGCTATAGACTACATGGAGGCTTTTTACCTAATACTGTAATACCTATTATCTGAGGCATTTAGGTATATAGGTTCTTGCCAGCTAAGAATAATGCAGATCAATTGGATGTCAGCAACCCAATAACGTCAGATAGTATATATATATATATATATATATTTTTTTTTTTCAGGGTAGAAAAGATGTCTACCCAGCTGACCTTAAAGCTAGTACATTTCAATATTAATATATTTTATGCATGCATGTGATAACGTTTTACCTTTCTTATGGATCTGTAGGAAGTCTCACTTTTTTCTAGGGAGGATTATTACCTATTCCAAGGGGGCTATGATTATAGATACTTACTAAGACAAGAATAATTGACCATAAAAAACCTTTTATATTCCCACAATTATTTTTGCATTGACTAAAAGTGTCAAGAAAATCTGATTTTATTAGCCAGTCCCTAATTTTGACTCCATTTAATTTTTATCTGGCTTTTTCCCCCAATATGTTTTTAGTCTGAGATAGTTGGCAATTGTACAAAAGAACAATTTGTTACAGAACCTTTACTGAATGGAAGTTCTATAATCCAAGCATAACATCAAGTATCAAATAAAATAAAAATGTATGAGATCAGCAGAGGGGACATGCTCCAAGGTAAGGAACTGATCTAGGGCCCTAGAAAAAAGGAAGTTTAAATCAAAATTTGACTGCTCAGCTATGAAGTAAGTCTGTGGAACAAAAGGTCAAATGTAGCTTTGACCTCTTATTCCCCTCCACCCCCCAAGAGATCAGATCCCGTCAGCACTGAGCTTATTTCCAGTAAGGCACAAGGAGCAGGGTTATGCTTATTAAGAAGCAGCTTGGACAACTGTAAAGGACAACTGAGAGGATGAAGGAGGAAATGCACTGGCTCTTCCGGAAGTGGTGATGCGGTGGGCAGAAGTAGCGGCAGCACGGTACCCATCTGACTTTTGCAAAGAAAATCCACCCAAGTTATTACCACACGTGCTTCTGAAGGCCTTTGCTCTCCAGAATCATAGAAACAAAGATGAATCAAGGATCACAAGTGAGATTGTGGTCAAAAGCATGGCTACGTCTGGAAAGAAATCCAACCAAGAGAGGAGAAGAAGTATTCGGGTATTACTGCTAACTGGTAGAGAATACTTGGCAACTCCCTTCTAGAGCTGACATTCTGATTTCAGAGACTCTATGTGTCTTGGCTTTTTTGGGAGGTAGAGGATTCTGAGGAAAGGAGAAATAGAATTTACATGCAATCTATTTGACCCTTACAAACAAAACCCATCTTGGAGACCACACACACACACACACACACACACACACACACACACGTACACACAGTGGGACTTAAGTTTGTATATTTTCCTTAAATTAACCATCAGAACCTACAACTTCAAATAAAAACCATTGGCATTTTCAAGTCACCAACGAGCCAACTCCAGCTGGGGCCAGACACTTTCCCCACGTGATGTGTGTGGAGTCTGCTTCTATGTACCATCGCTCATTCAAGTTCACCTCACACCTCATTCCCAGGCTACCTATAGAAAGCATCATGGAGGAGAATATCTTTCAGCTATTTGAGGACTGCAGGTTCATGGGGAGAAGATTCTTTCTTCTCATTTCAAAGATAATTTGTTGCAGAATTGGAGATTCAAAGGATTGCTTGTGGATCCTGGAGGTGCCTGTAGGAAAGGGGAACTTACTTTTTATTCTCCAGCTATGGTCTTGAAGGAACCAACAAACTGTAACATGTCCCAGTGCTGCCATAAAGGAGGAGAACATGGTTGAAAGAGATTTTGTGTGACTTTAACAAAGAACTACTTGTGATTTAAGGCAAAATGCTCACAGACATTTTGCCCAGGGTTGGTCAAAAGAGGTCCTCATAAGCAGGAAGTCTACTAAGAAAATAGATCAAAGCAGCTTATGAGAGTGGGGACTGCTGAGACTGTGATATAGCATGCTTGGGAAGAAGACAGAGCCCCCTACTCAACCTAAGTGGCCTCCTTGACCCTCAGAGTGTGCAAAGATGGCCCACTGCTTCCATCTCCAGCTGAGAAAGCAGAGACTGAAGAGGGGTCAAGAGATTCAGGGCTGCCCAGGAGACTGCTTGGCCAGTGGAGAGGTAGGCAAAGAATTTCTGGGCATAGCAAAAGAATAGGCATGATCTTGAGAAAGATGTCTTGGGGGTTAAGCTACTATACCACCTGAGGGAGAAAGAGTACACCACCACGAGTGGTGGTTACCAGTTGCAAGGAGAATCAGTGAAGAGAAGGGCCCTGCCCCCTTGATTTCCTAGCAATTTAGATAAATTCTTCCTTTTTAAACTTCTTCCCTGACATGCTCCTTCCAACACCAAGAAGTCAACCAAGGGCATAGAAAGCCAATGTGCCTTTAATTCTTCCTGATCAAAGTCAGATCAGGGAGGCCCAGGAGCTTGATGGAGAAGCACCCAGAATCCAGTCAGCTTTGGGGCAGTTGTGAGAAAGAAGAAGAAATTTGAATCTCACAGATTGAAATTGAAATAAGCTAACCTGAGTTTTGTTTTTTTTTTTTATCTGATAAGCACTGAGAAGTTATAGGACATTGCCAGGGTATTTTTAGAGAATGAGAAAGGAAGATTTTGACATAATGTGCTTGAAGATCAGGATCAGAAAACAAACTAAAAGCACAAAAAGAGCTTGTTTTGTTCCTTACCCAATTTTTCTTTTTTTTTTTTTTTTAAAGATTTTATTTATTTATTTGACAGAGAGAAACACAGCTAGAGAGGGAACACAAGCAGGGGGAGTGAGAGAAGGAGAAGCAGGCTTCCTGCAGTGGAGAGAGCCCGATGTGGGGCTCCATCCTGGGTCTCTGGGATCATGACCTGAGCTGAAGGCAGTCCCTTAACCAACTGAGCTGGGCAGGCACCCCCGCCCCCCCCCCTTTTTTTAAAGATTTTATTTTCCTTACCCAATTTTTCAAGTCTCCTTAATAAACCATTTATAATAAAGTTAATTACACTAGCTGTCAATTTGACCAATTACTTTCTGACCTGCTTAATAACTTAAGCCACAGTAAGACCCAAGTCAGTTGTTGAGGGATTTTTGTCATAGACCTAGTTGTTGATGACGACAAAGCAAACTGTGACTGCTTTGTCAAATTTAGTTACAGGAGAGGGAAGAAGGTCTCTTGCTTTCATACTACCTTATTTATTTAAGAGCACTCACTGCCTTCTCTTGCAGCCACTTCCAATTGTCAGATTTCATTTAAGAGGGACAATTGTAGGCACCATCTATAAATAAACACCTATTCCTGATTTCACCCTCAGAATAGATAAGAAATCACACCTTGCTTTATGCTTTCTGCAAAGTCTCTTTTGGTACCTCAGGGAATCAAATGACAACTTGGCAATTTTATTGTATATTATTGAAGGAAAGAGATGACTTTTTTCAGGCTAATTAGCATAACTTTGCTGGGATGATTAAATTTATTAGTCTATCTTCCGGCCCTAGGGATTTAATGGGGGTATAAACACAACCACCATGATGAAAGAACAGGGGGTGCCCACTTAAAATTCTAAAAACAATAAATTACAATGGTATCAATCAGTCAACTACTTTTATTTATCATATATCTCCTACTGAACTCAATCTGGAGTAGCTTTCATCTGTACTTCTCCACCCAACCCACATGAGGAACTTATTCACTTCAGCCTGTGGATTCAGGCACCCAGACTAGCCTTGATTCTGAGAATGAAGGCATATTTGGCTTCTCTAATCTTTGGGTTAAATCAGTTCAGTATTTCAAAGGGTGAACATGATCTTGAGGTGCTGCGCCTCATATCTTTACCCCTTTGGGATATTTCCTTCTCACCCTTGGATCTGGATTCTTTTCTTTTCTTTTCTTTTCTTTTCTTTTCTTTTCTTTTCTTTTCTTTTCTTTCCTTTCCTTTCCTTTCCTTTCCTTTTCTTTTCTTTTTTTTCTTTTCTTCTTTCCTTTTCTTTCTTCCTTTTCTCTTTCTTTCTTTCTTTCTTTCTTTCTTTCTTTCTTTCTTTCTTCCTCCCTTCCTCCCTCCCTCCCTCCTTTCCTTCCTTCCTTCCTTCCTTCCTTCCTTCCTTCCTTCCTTCCTTCCTTTCTTTTTTTCTTTTTCTTTAGATCCAGAGATAGAATACACATGCTGGGGAGAGGGGGACATAGAGAGAGGGAGAGAGAGAATCTTAAACAGATGCCATGCTCAGTGCAGAGCTGGTCAGAGAGCTCCATCTCACAACCTCGAAATCATGAACTGAGCTGAAATCAAAAGCCCAATGCTTAACTGACTGAATCACTCAGGGGTCCCTCTTTGACTTGGATTCTTAACACCTTTTGTCTTAAAACATAGCCTAAAGGCTGATGTATATCAAAATGACTAGAGTTTTCACTGCAGAGAAAAGAGGGGTAAATCATCTTCAACAGATCCTATAGGAAACACTCATAGCACATTGAATATTCTGAAATTAATTTACTCACAGAGATACTAAATATGATTTCAACTGACCACAATGACTATGATATTAGTGTCAGGAGCCACACTATTTTCACTTCTTTTTCATCCTAGGAAATAATCCTCTGATAGATCCCATAGGTAAGAGGAAGATACCACGTAGTCATAAACACATGTGTTATAAACATTGACCAAGGATGGAAAATCTGGAGTCCCAGACTCAGGCTTTGGACAGGACTCCAAATCCCGACTCTACCATTTTCCACAGTGTGTACTTGGGCAATTCACTTAAAGTTTCTGAACTTTATTTGTAAGATAAAGAAAATATTTCCTCAACCAGATGGGTTGATGAAATGAAACAGAGGATAAAAGCCCAAGCTCCATAGCAAATAACTCTTGGCTCAAATCCGAGGTCACCACTTACCAGGTGTGATCCTTGGGCAAGTACAAGTACTTATGCTCTCTGTGACTCAATTTCATTATCTTCTAAATGAGGATGCTAATAGTAACCAAGTCATTGAATCACTTCAGATATGAATCTAGTTCGTATCAACAAAGTGTTTAGAAAATGCCTGGCCATGGTTGATGTTCAATAAATGCAAGCCATTATGAATGATATCATTGTAATATAGTATTACTTCTATTACTATCCATAATAATCAAGATAATGAGGTGAATATTAACAGTCTTGGCAGGTTTGACTTGAAGCCAATTAGAATAGTCCATTAGTTGATTGAAGAGGGTCTAAACCTAGAAGATTGAAGGACAAAATGTCCCTGAATTGACCCCATGACCATCCTGAATCCCAGCAACTCTCCATCTTTACTGGGGACTTGCCAAATCAGTCTTCTGGGGGTCCTTCATCAAGTCACAGCCTGTGCCCTAGATGCTCCAAATTGGGTGGGCAAAAACTGAGGAGTGGCATTATTTGCCTATTTTAGAAGAATCAATGGTATTAGAAAAAATTTCCAAAAAAGACATGCAAATGGCAAACAGACACATGAAAAAATGTTCATCATTATTAGCCATTAGGGAAACTAAAATCAAAACCACATTGGGATACTACTTTATACCAGTTAGAATGGCCAAAATTAACAGGACAAGAAACAGCAGTTGTTGGAAAGGATGTGGAGAGAGAGGAACCCTCTTACACTGTTGGTGGGAATGCAAGTTGGTGCAGGTGCTTTGGAAAACAGTATGGAGATTCCTTAAAAAATTAAAAATAGAACTACCCTATGACCCTGCAATTGCACTACTGGGCATTTACCCCAAAGATACAGAGATAGTGAAAAGAAGGGCCATATGTACCCCAATGTTCATAGCAACAGTGGCCACAATCGCCAAACTGTGGAAAGAGCCACCGTGCCCTTCAACAGATGAATGGATAAAGAAGATGTGGTCCATATACACAATGGAATATATGCCTCCATCAGAAAGGATGAATACCCAACTTTTGTATCAACATGGACAGGACTAAAGGAGATTATGCTGAGTGAACTAAGCAAAGCAGAGAAAGTCAATTATCATATTGTTTCACTTAATTGCAGAGCATAAGGATTAACATGGAGGACATTAGGAGAAGGAAAGGAAAAGTGAATTGGGGTAAATCGGAGTGGGGAGATGAAGCATGAGAGACTGTGGACTCTGAGAAACAAACTGAGGGTTTTGGAAGGGAAGGGGTGGGGGGATGGGTGAGCCTGGTGGTGGGTATTAAGGAAGGCAGGTATTGCATGGAGCACTGGGTGTGGTGAATAAACAATGAATCTTGAAAGACTGAACAAATAAAATAAAATGTATATTGAAAAAAAGAAGAAATTAATTTCTTTGATAGCAAGAGCAAACCCTGTTCAGTTGTCTTCATAGGTGAAATGTTAGGTGTTGCACGTCTATCAATGCTTAATATGCAACCAGCTATATAAGAAAAAGACAAAACTCTTTTCACTGATAGATGGTTCATAAATAAAAGGACCAAGAACTCCACCATGATAAAGAGAGTGAATGTGAAAAATTATAGCTTAGCCTTCATTCTTTTGATATACATATTTCTATGCATATGTATTATATATATATTGACCTTCTGACCTTAATAACTTAATTTAAGCAACAGAATGACCAATCTTTATTAATATTACATATATATTACATATTTTATATTTAAACATAGCATATATATACTATATATATACATATATATGTATATATAATTTTAAATTGAAGGAACTATAGGGTACACCAGGATAAAACGGTCCTCTGTTTCTCTAGTGTGTATGAAAGTAAAACAAGTACATAAATAGCTCCAATGCAAAGCAGGAAGTAGTAAATGTCAAAGAAGTCCACAGATGTGGTATAATTAAAGTGCTAAGGCAGTAGGGAGGGTTTCCTGTATGAGCGACCAGACAGGGCTCTACAGAGGAAGTGCCATTTGAATAACTTTTAGCTTCTGTTAAGGACTTTTATGCTAACCACCAATCCCCTCCCCACCACCACTGGACCAAATATTAACCTATGCCAGGGATGCCCTTTCTCCTTCCCCTGATGGGCAAGCATGTACTCTTCTTATGAGATTCACCTCAACAATAATTTTTCTGATGCCCCTGTCTCCAAATAGATTTGACCCTTTCTTCTTCCTTATTTGAGCACACACACAGTTCTGTGCCAAGTTCTCTGCCTTTGAAATCTTAGCTCATTTCTATGTCACCCTCTCTGTCTTGTTCACTGGACTATGATCCCCATAAAGGAATGGGTAATGTTTTTGAATCCTCCCTGTCCAGAAACTCAGAATTTTGTGGAATGATTGAACCCAGCTTTTTAAAATGAAGAAACCAAGAAGGAAGGAAGGAAGGAAGGAAGGAAAGAAAGAAAAAAGGGGGGGAGGAAAGGGAGGGAGAGGAGAGGAGAGGAAAGAAGAAGAGAAGAGAAGAGAAGAGAAGAGAAGAGAAGAGAAGAGAAGAGAAGAAGAGAAGTTTTTCTTGCCTTCTTTGAAAAGGAAAATTGTGGAGGGAAGGGAGAAAGGAGTTAGTATGTGTGATTGGCCAATGATATAGGATCTAATTTAATCATTGTGATCCAAACATTCCCAGTTGGCATTACTATCTTCTTCTATTCCTGTGAAAGTTGAGATTCAGAGAAATTAAAGGAATTGTTTAAAGTCTCAGAGTTGTTAAACTGAGCAAGGGGAATTCAAACTCAGGTGGTTCTTCCCACTGGGTGATGTTCCTGGGATGAGGAAATTCATCGGCAGAGCGATGTGGAAACACTACCTCTGAAAGTTACTGGGCATTAAAAAGCCAATAACCACTTTGACAAAGGCCAAAACGGGTGCTTTCCACCAGTCCCAAGACCGTCAGGGAGTTTGTTCTTTAAAAAGAAAAAAATATCACTTATGCAGAGAAAATGCATCTGTCCAGGGAAAGGAAAATCAATTTTCTTTTTCTTTATCCCTTTCCCCCCTCTGTGCCTCCTTCCTCAATCCCTTCAATTTCTCTCTCTCTTCCAGAAGCTGCTGCTGCTGATGGTGATGATTGATGGTAGTGATGAATGGGTCAAGCTTCTACTAGGGTTTTGGTTTATTCCATCAAGAGCCTACATTGAGCCTCAGGGTCTAAAATGTAAAGATTTAAGTATAGGGATGCCTTGGTGTTTCAGTCAGCTAAGAATCTGCCTTTAGTTCAGGTCATGATCCCAGGGTCCTGGGATGGAACCTGGAGTTGGGCTCCTTGCTCAGCGGGAAGCCTGCTTCTCCCTCTGCCTGCTCCCCCCCATGTTTGTGTGCTCTCTCTCTCTCTCACAAATAAATAAATAAAATCTTTTAAATTAAGGACAAAAAGATTTAAATATAGATGTCCATTTTCTATACCTTAGAAATAAGAGAAGCTGAATTTTTTGTTTAATAGTGATTCCTTAAGGAAAAATCAGAAATGAACAAAATGATTGACATGAAAATTTGACATCATTTTGAACTAAAAAAACTAGAAAAACTGGAAATAATTTCAATGTGTAATGATAAGAGTTTAATACAATATGGTAATCCATGCATATCAGATATTCCAATTTATTAAAAATACGTTTTTGAAGAGAACAAGAGATGGAATATGGTTGTGGTCTGTTATTAATTCAGATATTTGATTACAAAAATGTGAAAACCAAATTCTAATTTAAAAAAAAACTCTGATATATAAATGTATATATGTATTTGAAGGGGAAAAAAACCTGGAAGACATTATGTTAGAACAAAAACAGTAGCTAGCCCTGGTTCATTTTATAGTGGATGATTCTTTCCATAATTCCTTAATTTTCTATGGTTAATGTGGAATACTTTGTGATCAGAAAATAAATTTCACCTGCTTGTTATCTCAATTCTGCTCTTCCTAAAGGAAAAAAAATATCTATCTATCTATCTATCTATCTATCTATCTATCTATCTATCTATCTATCTATCTTCATCTCAACCGCTATTTCCAGGAAGGAAAATCTACCATTCTGAAGCTCATGTGTATTTATTTCCCTCACTCTTGCTTCTATAGGTCTGCTTTCCAAAACACGTCCTTGATCCAGTTCAGTGCACTGAAAACACATAAGCTTCAGAATGAGGCAGATCTAGGGTGCCTGGATGGCTCAGTCGTTAAGTATCTGCTTTTGGCTCAGGTCATGATTCCAGAGTCCAGGGATCGAGCCCTGCATCAGGCTCCCTGCTTGGTGGGGAGCCTGCTTCTCCCTCTCTCACTCCCTCTGCTTGTGTTCCCTCTCTAACTGTGTTTCTCTCTGTCAAATAAATAAATAAAGTCAAAAAAAAAAAAAAAAGAATGAGGCAGATCTGAGCTTAAGGCAGTTTTCCCGTATTTCTTAGCTGTGCAATCTTAGGAGAACTCTACTTCCTCTGAACCTCAGTTTCCTGATGAAAAGTGAAGGGGATAACATATGGGGAGCAATCAACACAGGCTCTGGGACACAATACATTGGTCATTAACAAAGGTCATTGTTTTCTCTTGCCTCTCCTTCTCTGGGAGCTCACTCAGACTTACGACTCCTTCAAGTCACAGTCTCCATTCCAGTCCTTCCCATAGCCTTCAGTGACTTTCTGTGGGCAGCCATGATGTCATCTCTTAAGTATGTTGTCTATACATCCCAACATTCCCATGCAACTTCATGGACTTAGTGAGGTCCCCAATGAAACTAAGAGTAGCACCCTCACCCATAGATTCCATGATTCTATTTATTACAAGCTTTCAATCAGTAGCTTATGATGAAGAGCTGAATCTTTTTGAGTTGAGTTTCAAATGTCAAGGTAAATTTATGAGTCATAATATACAGTGGTAAAAACTGAAGTCTGCACGCTTCCTCCTGGTTCATCTCCAACAGCTTGAAAAGTTATCAGTGGTCTGTGGGTGGTGCCTCGTGGCTGGATCTTAGTTGTCAAGATAGAATGTCGTCACCACCCCAAGAGACAGGAGGGGCTCAAAAGTCCCAGAATAGTCCTGAGTCTTGTCAGACCATGGAACAGTGCTAAGAACATAAATTGGTGAGTGCATTTGATAAGGTGAAGTAAAGTAGTTGGGTCCTACAGCTATAATTTCTTCTCCCTTACAATTCCGTCAGTCAAGCAGATTACTTGGGAACTAGGTTTCTAGGGATTTAAGCAGAAAAGGAGAGAGGAGCAGAGACCCTCAAATAGTATCTGTCTCAGATATATTTCTATTGGTATTTTCAGTCAAAAATGTTTGATATGTCAAATCTAATAATTAAATCTCAAGCTTTTTGGCCAAAATGGATCAACTGACTATAATGTCGTCATTTTAGGTGTGAGAAGCCACTAGCTCTTTTATTCTCATATTCTTGCTCATCTCCCAATCATTGTGCAACATAAATAAAGCTGCTTTGAACCTTGGTCATTTATTTATTTTCTTTTATTTATTTATTTATTTATTTATTTATTTATTTATTTATTTATTTATTAAAGATTTTATTTATTTGACAGAGAGAAACACAGCCAGAGAGGGAACACAAGCAGGGGGAGTGAGAGAGGGAGAAGCAGGCTTCCCGCCTAGCAGGGAGCCTGATGTGGGACTCGATCCTGGGTCTCCGGGATCATGACATGAGCCGAAGGCAGTCGCTTAACCAACTGAGCCACCCAGGCGCCCCGAACCTTGGTCATTTAAAACAAGTCACTTAATAATGTAACTTTAAAATAAGACTTTTTTTTTTTTAATGAGGATAAAGTAAAGTGCATTAACCTCTTTCTAGTGGTGTCTAAAATGTAACAAGAATAAATACATAGGTAGGAATCATGTGTTGAGCTCTGGGTTGAGATCTGCTTTATTCAAAAAGTTGAACTAAAATTGCTCTAAATGATGCAAGTAAGATTCCCTCTTTATTTCATTGTCCCCATGAATGAAAGTTTAATTGGCCTCAGCCATTTTTTCAGGAAACTTACAAATGAAAGGGAAGACAAGCTTTTAAGAAAGTTTTGGTCATAAATATAAATAAGATTTTGATGCCAAAGAGTAATTAGTGCTTTGTTCCTCTTTTGAATAGCAAGGGAGGGAGGTTTGTTGGCTCTCTCTCATTCAGTTCTATTGACCTGCCAAAATTTTACACAAGTTAGTAACATCCATTATTTCTTTTTACATATAGTTATCTCTGTCCCTTTTTTGAAATCTTTCTTGTGTTTTCTCATGCTTCTTCCTTCCTTTCCTTTATTTGCATGTCACAAAAATGCTGAATTTGTCTAATTTTCAGGTAGTTATTTTTATGAGCTCATTGGAGGTTATCTTCAATGCTATCACAGAGCCTTACAGCAGTCAATGAATCATACAGTATATTTCATGATTCTTCATTGGGGATTGCTACAAAGGAAGAGACCTGTCCCTAGAAATACTTTTTAAGGTTGGGAGTAAATAATATTCTTATAATATTGTTGCTGTTTTTTTCTAATTATAAAAGCAGTACACACATTGTGAAATATTTAGAAAGTAGAAAAAAGCATGAAGAAGTAATCAACCCCACCATCCCCATAATGTTGACATTTTAATTTATAGCTTTCTGTTATAGACAATACATATACATACACAGACAAATGTAGAATTTTCACTCTGATTTATTTTCATTTATATCAGAAAGGGAACATTTTCCTCTGTCACCAAAGAGTTTTCAAAAATTATTTGATAATTAAGTATACATCCATTGCCTGAATAAACTATAATTTAAATTGATATTGGCTTTGAGACTGGGGGATTTTTTTTTAAAGATTTATTTATTTATTTGACAGAGAGATACAGCTAGAGAAGGAACACAAGCAGGAGGAGTGAGAGGGAGAAGCAGCTTCTTGCTGAGCAGGGAGCCTGAGGCGGAACTCAATCCCAGGATCCTGGGATCATGACCTGAGCCAAAGGCAGATGCTTAATGATAGAACCACTCATGCTCCCCAACTCTGGGGGATTTTTATCTGAAAAAAAAACATCTACCTTTCACATAGAAGGACATGATTTTATAAAGCTTAATTTGGTCTGGTTACTACTCCAACCCTGATGACTGAGTCAAACATAATTAAGATCCTCTTCTAAATCCAATGAATTTAAAAATATTTAATGAAACTTTTCTGAAATAAACACCTTTATTCATAGGAGATGATAGTTAAATGATAAACAACAATTTACCTATCTTCCTGTAAGATCTGATTCACAAACTTGAACTAAAACTTGGAACTCTAGAACAGAGCAGTTGACCTGTCATTTTGTAAGCTCTGATTCACTGACTTGTAGTAGGAGTTTGAATTCTAGAACAGAGAGAAGGCAAATTATGACCCAAGGGCAAACCAAGAATGTTTTGGTTTGGTTTGGTTTTGTATTTGTGGTTGAAAAAAAAAACAAATCTAAAAAAGAATGATATTTTCTGACACATGAAAATTATAGGAAATTCATATTTCAGTATCCATAATAAAGTTTTATTGAAACATGAACAACACTCATCTGTTTACATATCTCAGTGGCGGTTCCACACTATAACAACTAGCTGAGTAACTGCTAGAGATGTGGTATAACCCACAAAGCATAAACTATTTACCATCTGGTTTTTACAGAAAAAGTTTGCTGATGCTGGCCCTAGATGATTAGGTTTTGAGTAGGAGAGCCTTAGAAAAAAACAGGCTTGTTCTCTCCCTCGGCCCTCAGTCTGGATCCCTTCCCCCTTTTTTTTTAGTGGTATTATTGTGCCCATCAGTATTCATTTACTATCAGAGCTGCCTTTGAACTTCAGGAAAGCCACCATCTTGTTTTTGTTCACTTCTCTAAAGCTTAGTGTGTGCAACATAAAACACTAGTAAGTTCTTTAAACTTCTTGTTATCTTGAGACAGGGCAAGACCTTTACCCAATTTATTTAGTTATGGAGGAGGAGGATGAAAGATTGGGTTCTAAGTGTTATTCAATGGCATGACATGGTTTTCCCTGGAAGGCAGCCAGAACTGATGCTTATGAGGTGTTGGTCTGATGAACTGTACCCCCGTGACACTAAGCAGAGCCAGGAGGAGGTGGCAGTCCATCTTTCTAACTCAGGTTTGATTTACAAATCAGAAGAATGTGCAAAGCCCATGGAAGCCAGACCCACCCTTAACAAAGTCTAACAAAGAAATAATGACCCTTGCCTGTGAATAACCATTTGGACAGTGGGATGATTTGGATTATTGTTCAAGTATAATATAGTACATTCATGAAAGCAGAATAGACCCTAGGCAGCTGCTGACTATGATGTTTGCTTTAGTAAATGGAAGTGTGGAAAATGATTATTAGCCAGTATCTGTGAGTTACAGAGAAACTTCTTAATTAAAGGAAGCCATGTATTGAATGTATGGAAACTTCTAACATAGCCCACATGAACAGAAAAAATAACAAAAAGTTGGGAAGTGGGAGGAAGGAAACACTGTGTCACAATGCCTGGAGAATTCAATTCCACAGCCAGAAAAATAAGATGAACTCAAATACTTGACAATGAAATTCTCTTATGGACAGGATTTCATTATTTGAAAAATGTAGATGTGCTACAAGCTACTTCCTACTATCCCCACCTCCTTCAACTTCACTCTTGTTGTGACTGGAATTGTACAGGCTCTGTACAATTTCTTGAGGCTCTAAGAACTCAGATTAGTTCTAGCCATGAAACAGACCCCATAAGAGTATATGACTGTGTTTACAAAAGTAAAATTCTGGTTATCGCAGGTCAGTATGGAACAGCTTCCCAAAGACATGTTTGTTTTGTTTGTGTTACTGTATTAAATGTAAGTAATGCTCTACTTTTTCCAATTAAAATAGTATTGTGGGGCACCTGGGTGGCTCAGTCATTAAGTGCCTGCCTTTGGCTCAGGTCATGATCCCGGAGTTCTGGGATTGAGTCCTACATCAAGCTCCCTGCTCAGCAGGAAGCCTGCTTCTCCCTCTCTCACTCCCCCTGCTTGTGTTCCCTCTCTAGCTGTGTTTCTTTCTGTCAAATAAATAAATAAAATCTTTAAAAAAAATAGTTAAAATAGTATTATTTTATGGTAGAAAATTTAGAAAATACTGAAATTCTGAATGAAACACAAATGACCTCCATAATCCCTCCTCACCCAGAAACATTATTTAAGGATAGCTTCCTTTCTGTCTTTGCTCAGATTTTTTTTTACAGTCATAATAATACCCAAAGTTCAGTTGGAGTCTCTTGATTTTTTCATTTAACATTGTAACATAATTTCCAGTTAAGATGTTCAGAGTTATCCTGAAAATGCCTTGGGGATGGATAGGCAAAGTGTTAAAATGTTTGGTTATTAAAACTAAAACAAAATTCTAACCTGAAAAGTGCACTTTCCTAAGTCACAGAATAAGCAAAACTTTTGTAACTTTCTTTTTTTACCTCATGATTTCTTTTTTTGCCAACATCTTATGGACTGGGTAAAGACCAAAATCTTATAAAAAGTGGAGTGGAGGGAGGAAAAAAGAAGGAAGAAAGGAAAGAAAGAGAGAAAAAGAAAAGAAGAAAGAAAGAAAAGTCAAGAAAAAAATGAGAAGGAAGAGCCAGAGAACTGTAAAGAAAATACCACATTCCCGAAATACATCTGGTCCTGCTGAGAGTAATAGCGTTTGTGTAAATGGGTAGAGGAGTCCCTAAGATGATTTTTTAAAGCCTACCTCTTTGATACTAACTGTACAAATCCCATAGTACACACAAATTTGAAATTCAGTGAAGAAAAATAGACCCAGAACAGAATTCATTTTTTAAGAATTCTGGAGCCTTTTAAATTAATTTTGCATTCCCCTTTTTCACTTCTTATTTTAATACAAACAAACTAGATATGAAGACAGGGACAACTTAAGAGTGGTGTGGCTAGTGTTGAGCTGGGACCTGTGTCCATGCAATGGGTCACACAGCATGGCCCTGTCCAGTCTCAGGAGGTAGAGATGTCTAGCCCAGCACGAAAGTAGGCTCTAATACCAAAAGGGAGCATTTGCTGGCAATGGTCAAACTCTCCAATTTGTTACACTGCCCAGAACAAGTTTTTCCTTGAGGTCTTCTTTTCTGAGAAATCTCTGTACTGGGGCTCCGACGGTCCATGATTCGAAGCCTCCAAATGCTACATACCGTCTTCCTGGGAACCAGGCAAGCATGTAATCTGAGCTTTTTTTGGTGAATCTCTACCCTGCGACACTATAACATTGAAGTGTAGATTTATAGCATGCTTTATGTATATTTTCTTAGTCCCAAGGCCCCCCTTTTCACAGATACATACACAACATGTCATGTAGAAAATATAAATTGTTGATCATACAGGCACTTTCTTCCTTTTTAAACCTTTCCAAAGGTCTTTTTGTTAAATACACCCAGATGCCGTTTGACAGATGAGGGGCTAATTGCTCCGTGAATTACCTCTATCGATTCCTGTTTCATGTTGAGCCAAACAAACAAAAGATATTAATGCTTTGAAAAAAATGAATGATGACCTTTCTCTGCAAACACAGCTTGCGGTCTCTGATTATTGGTGATTCCAGAGAGCAGCGGTCAAACGCGGTAGCTGTAACGCTATGATCACTATAATAAGCTTGCCTGACCTTCTCTGCCATGTTAAGTGCTTTAAATTTATTTGCCCAACAACAGAAGAGCTTTCATTTAAAGTCACAGAACATTCAATTTAATTTAAAGATGTAGTGTCTTCTTGCCTCCTCTTCCTTTCGTGTCCGTTCCCCCACTTCCTACCTACGAATGTTCACGAATAGTTCTACCACAGTAAAATAGCCGCCATACTTGCAAAACCCGTTCCTTCAGTTCCATTTCAAATTCTTGGTGCCATTTTTCTCTTTTGACCTGTCTTTTCTTGTTTTAAGACACCGGAAACATTTTTGTTTCTCTCTCTTTATGAGCTTTGTCTGTAGCTCAGGTTTCGTGTTCTAGATAATATGAAGAGTATAGAAGTCAAGAATGCAAGGGGGTATGGTGCCAAGAGCCCTAGCTTGGAAACTATTTTTGTCTTTAATTAATAAGACCTTGAATCTTTTTTTTTTTTTTTTTCTGGTCCCCAGAGTAGGTCCTTCCAACTTGGTAAATAGAGAGCACCGGGCCTGATGACCTCAGAGCATCTTTCCAATCGGGACATACTAATTTTCTGCATCTCCCTATTTCTACAACCCTTTAATATAACTGGCAGGGTCATAATTTGATGTTAGGAAAATGTGGTTGTGGGGCCTTTAAAGACTTCCTGACTTTTTCTCAACAAGTCATCATGCTAGTGAACGTGAATAAACCACAAATGGCTAGAGCTTTGAATGGTTAGGAAGTGGATGCAACCCCCCTTGGTTTAAGAGGAATTCTCTCAAAAAGGGTAGCTCTGACACTTCCACCAGTTTCCTGGTAAGAGACATGCCAAAAATACCAAGGATGTAGCTCCCCTTAGACTACTTTGGTCCGTGTGCTATAAGATTAAAGCAGGAAGTGAAGAGAAAAACAGCACAGATAATCAAAAGGCTTCCTGCCTTAGTCTGACATTCCCAAGAAGTTAGGTCTCAATTTAGATAGAGCTGAGCAATGTCAAGGGGACTCTTCTTAAACATTATCTCTAGGTTCCACTCAAGACAGTGACCAATGATATCCGCAAGCTCTGCTTGAAGTGTACCTGACTTCCCTGTGCTAAGAACCACGTGAAATTTAAGAAAATGGGAGGCATAGTTCCTCCCTTTGATGAACTTCTTTGCTCTCAAGTCACCAGGCTCTTTCTCAGCAATGGAATATTTGCAAATGCTGTCTGGGTTTCTATGCCTATAGTGCCTTTCTGTACTTCTCCCCTTCAAAATCCAACCTTAGTGTCTTCTTACTGTTCTAGGCTATATCCCTCGTCTTCCAGAATACCTTTGGTGGCACTCTATTAAGGCTTCACCACAGCTTCCCATGCATGCTTTTATGTCAGCACTTTCATGTCTTTTTCATTTACTGCTTCATTATCTCTTTCCATGGGAAGTTTGTACTGTGTATCTCAAGCTGTTGCCATAGAACATGAGGTCTGTTAGAGATCCAACTATGTTTGAGGATAAATAAGTGAATGAACAACTGACTTGTATTGTAGCAGATAACTACTGCTATACAACAAAGCATTCGAAGATGCAGTGCCTTGGGGATCCCTGGGTGGCTCAGTCATTTGAGGGCCTGACTCTTGGTTTCAGCTCAGGTCATGATTTCATGGTCATGAGATGGAGTTCTACACTGGACTTTATGCTCAGCCAGGGGTCTGCTTGAGATTTTCTCTTTTTCTCCCTCTACCCTCCCACTAGTGATCTCTCTCTTTCTTTCTAAAACAAATAAATCTTTTTAAAAATAATAAAATAAAATAAATAATATAAAATTCAGTGGCTTTGGCCACCACAGGTGTACTTACAGGTTAGCTGGGGTTTAGTTGAACAAAGCTGAGCACTGAGGTTGGCTGGACTCGGTCAGCTAGGATAGATCTGCTGGGGTGACTCTGTTCTCCATTTCATTGTCTTTCTCTTGAGACCAGTGGTGTTGCCCAGGCATGTGTTCATCAACCTTAGAGTAGAACCACAAGTAGGAAAGCCAAAGTTGGCAAAGCTTCTTAAGGCGTACCATCATTTCTACCTTATTCTATTGGCCCAAACAAGCCACACTAGTGACCCTCAGTCAAAGGACAAATACACTCTTTGCCTTTAGTCACACGACAGAGTCACATATCCAACAGTATGTAAAAAGAAGAGATAAAAGATCAGTCACAGTAATGAAATAATATAGTTATGAATATAACTATATATTAAGAGAATAGAATTATCGGTAACTAACCTTTAGAGCCATTAAACTAAATCCCAGCATTAACTTCTTTATCCTCCTATTACCAATCCATACATAGCCCAACAATGTAACAGCTTAGGTGGCCCATAAATAGTTATGAAATTAAATTGGATTACGGAGAGGACATTTAAAATACCAGAATTGAAAGAATTCTGACATCTGACATCTTTTCTTTTCTTTTCTTTTTTTTTTTTTTTTTTAAGAAAATATGTGGGGCACCTCAGTGGCTCAGTGGTTAAGCCTCTGCCTTCAGCTCAGGTCATGATCCCAGCGTCCCAGGATCGAGACCCGCATTGGGCCTGCGCGGAGGGAAGCCTGCTTCTCCCTCTCCCACTCCCGCTGCTTGTGTTCCCTCTCTGGCTGTGTGTCTCTCTGTCAAATAAATAAAATATTAAAAAAAAATATGTATGGTGAGCAGACGTGTTATGAACACAAAACGAACAGCTTTAAACACAAAATGGATGTCCTTTATGAATAAAGGTGCTTTTACTTCGGTTTGCAATTTTTCACTATAGAAGTTGGTTTGAAAATTTTCAAAGCCCTCAAAGTAGTTCATACACTGAACCCCCCTTCCCCTAGACTCCTTGTTTTGCTTAGGCGGAAAGAGACAGGAGCTGGGAGAAATGTCACGTAGACATAGCCAGGACTTCTTTCTTGCAGTGTCTGCTCGGTCATTGAGTTGGTGTTAAACCTCCAAGGTTCAGGCGTTGATTTACCAGGAAGAGCATAGTTAACTTAAAAACAGAACAAGCTCCTGGCAGTGATCAGCCTCATGAATTCCTGGCGCTCTTCCTCAGAGCCCCGGTGGGGCCCACTCAACGGGGCCAACCCCACACCATGCACACTGGATTGGTGGTCCTCTTATCACAGAAAATTCCACCAGTGCAGCCAAAAAATACAGAAGGAAGCACATAAGGAAAAAATGTGAATAAAATATGCAAGACTGCGAGTTGAGTTTTATGAAAAGAAAAAAAGGAGAAGGATTTTTCTTAGCTCTTTTTCATAGTTCATAGGACAAGAAGTAATGGGACAAATGACTTATCAAATGTGGGCAGTTTTCCTATTTTTAATGGCAAGTGAGGCACTACAAGGGTAGCTTTACAGTGTCACTCCCGATTTTGCCCTATAATCAGATAATTTAAATGTGACTATTTGATAAATAGAAACTTACATTTGCCCACTATATCCCTTTCATTTTGCATGCTAAAGGATTTGCCTGATTAAAGATATGTAATTCCAAATATCCCCAAAACATCTTTCTTGCTTGACTTTAGTTTTTAATAAAGTGTTAAGAGCAGAACCCCAGCCAATAGCTTAGACACTTTAAGTGCCTTGGGGGGAACCAGATCCTTTTTTTGTTGTGGTTGTTGTTTTAATCCAACAGCGTTTCAGACTTGAGTCCTTTCAGTTTCGGAAAATGGAAGTCTAAGATGAGTACATGCTTTCCTCCCTTGCTCAGCCTCCTGTTCAATTTGTCTGTGTTTTTGGTCCATCAGAAAGTCTGCCTTCCATGGGCCAGCTTCAGCATTTTAATTTCTCCATATTATTATTTATAATTTCTCCCCATTTTCTGCTGAGAGAACTTTTATGTAATCAGCCAAAAGAGTGTGTAAATGTTGAATGCATGTCCTGATACTATTTGAGCAAGACCACTGGGACGTAGTTCTCACGGCCATCAGTAAAATTCCTTCTTATGTGAGCCTGGATCTATGAAATGCAAAAATGCCTAATAAATGTCATGCAGTGGTCAACTTCGTATCTGTCGCCTACAAGACGTTAGAAAAGAAATTTGTTGCTAGGAATTGATAGGATCCAAAGTCCTCATTCATTCTTTCCTGTTCTATGGTTTACTCAGAAAGAGGGTAAGAGCCTAGTCAAAAGTGGGGGGAGGGGAGACAGAATTGCCAGGGATGGGAAACCAAGCTGCTTTACAAATATTCACAGCTCCCTGTAGCCGTACTCCGTTTCCACTGGACTTTAAAAAGGCTAATTCATAAGTGATTTTGCCATAAAAGGCAATCAGCTCTTAAGTCCGGCTTCCCGAAGACCTTAGACACTGAGTTACCACAGCACTCCCTAAGGTCCGGTGTACAGAATTCAGCTCCCCTCCCACATCCCTATCCGTAAGCAAAGAGCTTTCCCACTAGATAAAATAATTAAAAACATTCTCAGAATAGAAAGCCCCATGTGGTTGGCTTGCACGTGAGCCTGTTTTCAGGAATAATCAATTGATTGCATATTTCTAGGTTGGCATTCTGACAGCTATGAAACGATCATATTTGGGACTTCACTGCCTTATAAGAATAAATAAATAAAGTGTACAAGCATAAGTTGTGCATTTGTTCTGCCTACCTCTGATCAGTTACCTGACTTCTGGAAGAATCCTGAAAAGACACAATACAGCAGTCCCTGTGAAGTCATTGCATATCTCTGAACTGGAACCTTGCTTTTTAAATCCCGTCTAGGTAAATTACCTTTCCAGTGCAGGGTATTTTCCTTTTAGGAGATTCCTTGGGAAGGGTGTCCAGGGAACTGACTAACTTTTTAATGGTTCAGTCAGATTAAGAGAAAGGAAATGTGAACTCCTCTGGGGGAAGACACCACTCTAGGCTGTCTGCATCCTGTCATTCTTCCCAAGTCCGTGAATCATACTTTTAAGGCTCCTTTTCAAGGGCATTTGTCTTCCTTGAAGAGAAGGCCAAAGCAGAAAAGACGAGGTTTAAAATAGGTCTCAATCAAGCTTTAGCCGTAAAAACAATTACGGATTCTCTCCCTATGTACCTGGGGAAAAGGTCGCTCTAGGTCCTTTGCCCGCATGCCTCCCCTCACCTTGCACAATACTTGACTGGATTACTTTTTTATTTTCTTTGCTTTCAGAATTAAGAGGACTTCTAATATCATCTAAGTGTCTTTGAGCTACAGTTCTGGGCCGCGTTTCCCATTACAACTGGCCTCAGAGTCTGCTTTCAGTTACACAGTAAGAACTGGAAGAACTGTGCTACTGTAACAGGAATTTTCCAAATCTTTTTTATATATAAATCTTGCTTTAAAACCATGTATTTATTTAATAAAATTCCGTGTATGTAGGCAATTATGGATGATGTTGGCACCTTTCCTACAAGGTATGAGTGCTTCTGAAAATAGTTAGAGGAGTTGACGGGCTGACGCATTAGATCATTCAAAGTTTCTGTACAAGAATGAGGTAACGAGAGCATCCTTCTAAAAGGTTTATCATATTGCAATATCAGTTGCTCAAGGAAGAAAGGGAATTTTATTGAGCATCCACTAAATGGTGATATATATATTTTTAAGCTCTCATCAAGGGTGGAAAAGCCCTGTAAAAAGACACAAAAGGACAAATAAACAATAACAACAAATACCCATGGGAATCCTAATGCAAACAGTAGACTTTGGGTGGGGGGTGATAAAGACATGTCAGCCAAATGGTAGAGTTTGTGACAAACTGTACCATTTGGGTAGAGATATTGGTAATGAGAGAGGCTAGGCATATGTGGAGGGCGTCTAGGGAACTTCTACTCAATCTTGCTGTGAATCCAAAATATTTCTAAAATATAAGATCTTTTAAAAAAATGTGCAAAAGTTAATTTAGATTATATTTAAGGTAACACAATGCCCAGGGTTGGTGTGCATAGATCCATGATCCCTTGTTTGCAATTCCTTTATCTGAGTCTTAATCTAGGAAGTCAACATTTATTTATTTCTATTTTTTGGTGGAGGGCTCTCTCTATTAACCAATATAAACTGGCTTAAAATCATATGTAGCAAAATATGACCCAAACTGATGTAGGGTAGGCATAGTCTTTATTTATCCCACTGAGTGTGAGTGCTCTTGTGTGGTGGTGTAGACATGTTAATGATGCCACCCCAGGCATTACTGGTGATAGGATAACATATGGATGTGTGTGCCATGTCGCTTTCCAAAACCCTAACAGTTCAAATTATAAAGCAAATACACCCCAATAGTTGTAGTCAAGAGATTGTCAACTAGATACACTGACTGTAGAAAACAGTAGAGAAATAAAAAAACATAAAAAGAAACCACTGAGTTCTATTTTATCCCTTTCCTGATTTCTTAGGTGTCCTTTTAAATCCCCATTATTATAATGGTCCCTTTTTGTTAAAATTTACTATCAGCAGTAAAGTGTTAAAACCCACTAAGATAATCGTGATTTCTACTCAGATATATCTTAAAGGTTTTTATATGCATTCTTATAGCACACTTTTTGTTTCTATGAGTCTGTTCCAAGAGAGTACCCAGAAATATGGCTTTATTCCCTCTAAATCATCAATAACTATGATTGGATGACTCATGGCTTTAGAATAATGAGACACTTGTGTTTGAAAGTCACGTCCACTTTCAATTTCAGCAAACTAAGGTCCAATAATATATCCCAACTCATCACGTCTTCTGGGTGTACTTTTTAAACATTACAGTTACGGTCCTATGCATTTACCTCAGCATGTTTTTAAAAATTAATCAATTAATTAATTAATCTGACCTCAACATGTTACGATCCTATTAAAATGAATAGTAAGGACTTGTTGCTGTTGAAAATTTCCATGCAGAATGGAGGCTAGCTGTCACAGGCCCAAGTACTTAGTTACCCCTTTAACTCTGCAATGATATTTTAGGTCTATAGTTATTCAAACATGAAGTGTGACTATATTCATTTTATTTTTAAAAACAGTTTGCTTCTCTCTCCTTTTGCTTTCTTAGTCCCAGTTGCTAACTTATATAGCTCCTGCACTCTATCTGCCAAATTACTGAATTCTGCATGCTCGTAGACTTGACTAATGCATGAGGGGTGAGGCAGATGTCTTAATGATGCAATGCTTATTCAGGGCAAGGCAAAGGGTATTTTGCATTCAAAAACATACTGGAAAAGTAGATATTTTTTTCCTAAAGATTTTATATATTTGAGAGAGCGAGAGCAGGAGCAGAGGGAGGGGCAGAGAGAGAGGGAGAAGCAGAATTGCTGGGATGCAGGGCTCCATCCAAAGACCCCAGGATCATGACCTGAGCCAGAGGCAGACTGAGCTACCCAAGGTGTCCCTGGAAAAGTACATATTTTTAAAGATAATAGATTTTTTTTTAGCAGATAATCTTGTTTTATAACGCTGTTCAATTGTTTTGCTTACTTAATCATACTAAGTACTATGGTTAATGGTTTCTTTTTCGAATTTGAGAATCACAGCAATATGAGCAAAGATAATGAAAGACACAGTGGTAGATTTTACTACTATGGAGTAGTATTTGTTCTAGATGGCAAAACTGAGAGTTAGCCTTGATCCCCAACGATAAATTCTGTGTGCCATGGTTTTCAACATAGACCCAAAATATGTACGTGAAGATCACTAAGAGACAGAACTTGGGTAAGTTCCCAAGCATCCTAAACCTCAGTGTCCTTTTCTGTAAGGTGGCAGCAACAACAGCTATCACACAGGCTGACAGAAAAGGAAATTAGTCAGGCAAAGTTTCTAGAGAGCTCCATCTCTATTAGCCTCACAGCACAACAGAAATTCCGAGGTTGGGGTGCCTGGGTGGCTCAGTTGCTTAAGCGACTGCCTTCGGCTCAGATCATGATCCTGGAGACATGGGATCGAGCCCCACATCGGGCTCCCTGCTTGGCAGGAAGCCTGCTTCTCCCTCTCTCACTCCCCCTGCTTGTGTTCCCTCTCTCGCTGTGTTTCTCTCAATAAAAATCTTTAATAAAAAAAGAAAGAAAGAAATTCCAAGGTTAGCAAAGGCTAAAATTTTCAACAATCAGTTAACTCAACTAATGTTGTCATGTTAATTTCCTTTACAAATATCATTACTTAGTTGTCAGTTCTTTCAGAGGGTCTAAATCGGGTACCAACAAGATGATTTTGACTAAAGTCTTGGAAGCTTTGCCTTGTTTTCAGAGTAAGAAAACTGCTTTCTTGATGAAATGTGTAATTGTTTCATTCTCTGCCAAAAAGTAAGACATGGCAAAAAAAATAAATAAATAAAAAGTAAGAAATGTGAGGCTAAGAATTGAAAGCATAAATGAGGAGTTTCTTGATGAAAAAGAAGAAGAGAAGGAAAGAAGTAAGAAGAGAAAAAAGGAAGCTCAATGAAAGACATTCTGGTCAGCAGATCTTCCCCAGTGCATGAGAATGGAAAGAAAAGTTGTCACAGGCAGATTCTAATATTCGAAATGTGCAATCCAATTGCACTGAAGCATAAATTTAAATCTAAATCGCTTGGGAGAAAATATTTAAATATCTTATATTTTTGTTTAGAGCTGATATCTCTAAAAATCGGTTATGTTACACAGATCCATATTATAGAGATTATATATACAAATATTTTATTACTTATGCATAAAACATGATTTGTTGGGGGATATAAACTATGGCTTTCTCAGGTATCACTGCTACTTGATTGTTCTGAGTATTGGCTTTCTGACAGGGTTTGGAATGAAGCCATTTTTATTAATTTAGTTATTTTTGCTGATATAAAAGGCCGTCTATCATGTTAATGATGTATCGGTCTGCGGTCCCACCGAACAATAATTACAGAATGTTCCTAATAGTAAATCATTTGTCACAATCACAGCTCAGTACAACAACCTTTGTTGAGCAGTGGAAGGCATTATCTGAATAGCAATACACCTTTATGTGAGCTGATTAGAGGGTGTTTCCCCCCAGCAGCCCAGCAAAAACCCCGAGAATTTCAAGTCTGAAATGTCCTCCCCCAAGTTTCAGTTCAGGGATGCGGGCTGCACCCTGCT
The DNA here is from genome assembly GCA_004023965.1 of Spilogale gracilis. Taxonomy (NCBI): domain Eukaryota; kingdom Metazoa; phylum Chordata; class Mammalia; order Carnivora; family Mephitidae; genus Spilogale; species Spilogale gracilis. Next base: position 115,614 of record PITA01004444.1, read on the forward strand.
GAATTTTTCTATGAAGTTAGCCTCTCTGATTATAAGAAACCAAATGTGCTGCCAAAGAGAGAAGGGACCGGGCTTCCCAGGAACCTCAACAAACAGCACAGAAAACTTCTCTGAAAAGGTGTTGAAATCAGAGAAAGGAAAATGTTAAAGGTTTTACTAAATCCTCTTGATTTTTCATAAGAACTGGACAAAGAAAGGATATAATACTCCCCTAAAAAACTGGGATTAACAACAAAAAAAAATGATACCTCAGAATAATGATCAAGCAAGCTCTCCTTTGTAAAGATTCACAACTTGATTTCAGCTCCATGGGAACAATACTTGTAAATAATAAAAGCAAACTTTACCAACTGTTTCTATGCACAGGAATGCTTGTGTTTATTTTGTTTTGTTAGTTTTCTGCTGATGCTTTTTTTTAAGTTTTTTTTTTTTTTATTGTTTTAGAGCAACTTTAGGCTCACAGCAAAACTGGGTGTAAGATACAGAGATTTTCCCTTCCCCTCTTACCCCACACGTGCACAGCCTCTCCCATTATCAGCATCCCTCAAAGAATGGCCCATTTGTTACTATCAGTGAATCTACACTGACACATCATGGTCACCCAAAATGCATAGGACTCCTCAGGAACTCTTTTAAGAATTTGATACGCATTCATTCCTTCACCATTTTACCAGCATTGCCAGGTGCTCTGTTTTACAAAGGAGGAAACTGAGGCACAAGAGTTCTGTCAGACAGCTGTAAACTGTGGAGGAAAGTGGGTGAATTCTGGGATTTGTCTGATTTCGAACCTGAATTCAGTTGATTAGCCACTACTTATTATCGAAGTATCTCTGAAATAAATCGACGGCATGTGTTGGGTATTCACTCATTTCTTGATTTTTGGTAGTGATGTCAACCACGCTCACTTGGCCAACAGTATCCCTGTTGCATAGACAGAGTAACCAAATCTCAAATAAGGGAAAGCCAAGCTTTCCATAAAGGGCTGGTGACAGAAACCTGCACCACATCATACTGCCTCTCCCCATTTAGGAAAAGCAGCCCTGCAGTCGCTAATGAGTAACTGAGTCATGCGGAGCTTTGCTTGAGTGACTGTGGTTTTTGTGACATTCATATCCAGACCTGACATCCACAGATTTTGTAAAACAAGACGGAACAGAACAAAGCAACTCATTTTGACAAAAGCTTTCTATTTTTATTTTTTGTAAATATGTGGATTATTTTTCAGAGATTTTATTGAGAATGGAGTGGACGGGGTATATCTATGAGAAGAAACTCTTTAAATACTTGGTCACCAAACCCAGTGAATTGAAAATACCTTAGGATCAATTAAAATGTCAGGGCAGGTGGGAACTGTAAGCTGTGAAATGCTCCTGAAAGACCATGTAGCATTAAAGGATTTTCTTAAGCAACAACAATAGTAGTTATTCTAGAAGTTTATGCAGAGGAGAATGCTGAGGGGTTTTGGCTTTCCTTTCTTGTAACAGATCCAAAACAAGGACCTCCCTTAACATACAATGGGATTACATTCTGATAGCTCCATAGTAAATAGAAAATACCATTTTTTTTAAGATTCTATGTATTGATTTGACAGAGAGAGATCACAAATAGGCAGAGAGGCTGGCAGAGAAAGAGGGGGAAGCAGACTCCCCGCGGAGCAGAGATCCCGATATGGGACTCGATCCCAGGACCCTGAGATCACGACCCAAGCCAAAGGCAGAGGCTCAACCCTCTGGGCTACCCAAGCGCCCCTAAATAGAAAACACCTTAAGTCAAAAATACATTTGATAAACCTATATCATAGCTTAGCCTACCCTACCTTAAATGTGCTCAGAACATTTATGTTAGCCTACAATTGGATAAAATCACCTAATATGAAGCTTATTTTATAATGAAGTGTTGTATATTCCATGGAATTCATTGGAAAGTGTACTGAGCATGAAAAACCGAATGCTAAGTATATCAGTTGTTCACCTTTGTGATCACGTGGTTGACTGGGAGCTACTGAGGGCTGCGAATCACTAACCCAGGAAAACTTTCCACTGAGCCACATGTCAATTTTGCACCCTCCAAAAGTCAAAAAAATCGCAAGTTGAGCCATCAGAATAGGGGACTGCTTGAATACTAAAATGTACATTCCTAACAGATTTTTGGCAGCTGTCGGTAACACTGAGGAAGTCCTTGGTCAAAGCTGGCAATCAGGTGTCAGAGGACACACCAGAGGACCAAAGAGTTCGTTTCTGCCAGATCCTTGAATTCTTTCCTGACATTGGCCAGACAGCCTGCATGCAGAGCTGACAGCGGCTTCTGGAAAGAACCCCCTTCAAACACACGGCCATCCTTGACATCTTGGCATGGTCCTGCTTTTCCAGAGGGAAGAAAGTCCCACTGGTGGGCGGGGGGGGGGGGGGGAGGAAGAGGAAAGAAAGAAAGAAAGGAAAAAATCAAAGGGCTTCCTCTTGCCCCAGCCCCACTGTCCCCTACCCCTATGTTCTATCCAGAAGAAAAATCCCTCAGCCACAATGGTTGTTTTTATTAAATTCTCCTCAATAAAAAGCTCAGGCAGGATTTATTAGGTACTCAGGGCGGACGTTTAGTATTTCGCCAGTTATTAAGTGAAAATCAATAGAAAGCAAAGAAAATGGAAGTCACCGCACCGTTAGCGCACCGTTGTCGCCCAGATATTATGTCGGCTGTCTCGTAGATTCATGACAGACGAAAGAGGCCGGGAGAGAACTTTCTGCTTACATTGCACGAGCCAAAGTGGGGTTATTCATTAGAGCAGGCAGCCGGCCAGATGGATTTCCAGTTCAGTTTTACCATTTATCTTTAAAACGCCTGTATCGAGTGAGAAAGAACACTGATATTATGTGATATCAATGGCAGGTTTATGTATCTAAATCAGGATTTATTGTTATTTTGTTCCAAAGACCTTTTTTTCTCAAGAAATACCATTTCACTGGAAGAAAATAATAGCTAAAACCTTGTCAAAGATAACCTTTCATGCTGTCCATGTACCACTAACTGTAAAACAAATAGAACCTGGTATATAAATAGTTTTAACCACATCCTTACAAATCATTTCTTCTGAATTTGTTCCCCCCCATTTCAATATATATATATATATATATATATATATATATATATATATATAGGATATATATTGAATATATATTTATAGTCTCAAACATGACTTGTGGACATTGAATGTTTTCTTTGCCAGTAGTTAGCTCTAAATGTCAGCAATTGTTCTAATTGTGTTGAAAAAGGTTTAGCCATTTTATGTCCTTCTGTGGAATGCTACTTGTTTCAAAAAGCATTCTTTCAGAAGGCAAAGTGATCTGCTGTCCTTGTTTTCTTCCTCCCTCCGCCCTTAGAATGAGCCTGAAGGGTCAAATCCACCAATCTCTGGGTTGTTTTTATTTTTTTTTTTTCATCTACTTTAGGGTCTTCAAAAGCATGCGTGTGTTTTCCCTTCACTGCAACTGACTTTTTCCATAGCTTCCCGTTTTGCCATTCCCTCTCACTTTAAAGGACAGATTGATTACAGCAAGACCGGATCAGGTTGGACCCTCACCCAGTTCTAAGCAACGAAGATGGTCAAATGCTGGGGTAAACCATTCATTGTGCACTCTTTATAAATAGCTCTTAAGAAAGAATATATTCCATATATTTTTAAAATATCATTAGTTACACAGGAGAAAAAAAATCAAGTCTGGGGATGCCTGGGTGGCTCAGTTGGTTAAGCGACTGCCTTCAGTTTGGGTCATGATCCCGGAGCACCAGGATCGAGCCCCGCATCCAGCTGCCTGCTCGGCAGGAAGCCTGCTTCTCCCTCTCTCACTTCCCCTGCTTGTGTTCCCTCTCTAGCTGTGTTTCTCTCTGTAAAATAAATAAATAAAATCTTAAAAAAAAAAAAGTCTGGGCTTTCATTATAGCTATTGCTAATAGGAAACTGGGAACATAATTTTAGTACCTTATTTCTGCTTTTTTTTTTCCTTAATGTTGGGGATAACAGACTGTGAATTTAGCTTATGTGGGCCAATATCAGACAGTAACCAGATACACAGTATTATTTAAAGATAAAAAGTCACCTAGTGGCACCAACTTAGAAAAATTCTCCAAACATCAGCTCAAGCTTTTTGCTTCCATTGAACAAAATCGATATTATACTACAAAGTAATAAAATAGAAGCATAAAATGGATTATAAAATACTTTTCCCCAATATCCTTCTTTATTGAACCAAATACATCTTGTCAAATTGAAAAGCTCACCTTTACTAGAAATTACTTCTTTTATTTTCCTATTTAGACATGGACACTAGTTTTTTCTTCTCTTTTTGAATATACGGACACTCCAAATTACATATGACACAGAGATGTTATTCTCTGATAAAAACTTGGAAGGATTTTTCTACTTTCCTCACTTCTTTAGAAAAGTCCTTTTAACGTCCTATATGTATAAATTTCTGTATGTATTTATGTGGGTGTAACTGTGGATAGGGAAGTAATAAAGGGCAGTGGTTAAGCAATGGACTGTGGAACTAGGTAGCCTACATTCAAATCCCAACTCTGCCATTCACAGGCTGTGTGATTTGGACAAGTTATTACACTCTTACCCTCTCACTGTCTCATCTGTATAAGGAGGATAATAATCTTACAGATTTCTTACCTGGAATAAAAGGGTCAATATAAATAAAGTTCACCAATGATTGCTTGCCTGATATTAAGTCCTCTGAAGGTGCAAAATCCAGAACATAAAGTCATAAAATTCCCAGTTTTGACACTTCAGGGTCTTTCTGTTTTGTTTTAACAAGAAATATTATAATCTCCTTGGGGATTCAATTAAACCTCCATTTCATGTTGACCCATTTGTATGGACAATAGAAAAACCCAGTCTTAAACTTTGGGTCATAATAAGAACTCACTTAACCAAAATTGTAGATTAAGCAAATTTGCTTTTTTAAAAAAAATTCACTTTTTTTTGTAGTTACTAGCATTCGATCTGAAATAACAACAACTATAATAATAATAATCTATGAAGACAAACACGGTATCGAGCTATTATTAGCTGTAGTGATACCATAGTCATGAAGCTTAATATCTGAATGGGGACCTATTTATAGACATCGTCTTAATTTGTTGCAAACAATGTTGAGTTATTTCATTATCTAACAATTAACATCAGCAGCACATGCCTCTATGAGAAAAGAAATGATACTGCTAATTAATATGATGAGGGTGGTCAGAACACTAAAACGTGAAAGCCAAGGAAAATCAAAATCCATGGCTGATTTCTTGCTCAAATGCTTCATGTCACTTGAATACCTGCCAAGACTGTCTTCCTCCAGACTTCGCAGTGTGCCCCCTGCTCTTTCATGTTGCTTCCCACTCTGAACTTTTTAGGTTTCTTAACTGGAGAACAGGTAGACGATGCCTCCTTTTTCCACACTCCAGTTGAGAGCTGAAGAGAGTGAGCAGAAAACACGTATTAAAAGAAAACACTTTCTGACATGGGGCTGGTGGGAAAATTGGTACAATTTTAAAGCACAGAAATGTAATGAAAGAGAAATGGACTACTTTAAGGCCCATTGCTGGGGACTCTGCATTCTTGCAACATAATTGAGGGAAAGCTAACCACAGGGAGATTCAGAGTGGAAGAACTGGTATTAGGCTGCCCAGTCTGACACTCAACCTTTATTTTTTTTTTAAGATTTTATTTATTTATTTGACAGAGACACAGAGAGAGAGAGAGCACAGAGTGAGAGGGAGAGGGAGGAGCAGTTATCTGAGCAGAGAGTCAATGTGGGGCTTGATTCCAGGACCCCAAGGTCATGACCTGAGCTGAAGGCACATGCTTAACTGACTGAGCCACCCAGGTGTATGATTTGGACAAGTTATTATACTCTTACACTCTCATTTTCTTATCTGTATAAGGAGGATTATAATCTTTCATACTCACTGGACTTGAGCTAGTGATTCACCTCCTTGTGCCTCATGCTTTCCATTTGCAGTGTTAGGATAACAAGTGGTATCCATTTATGTACTAAGTGAGGTAAATAGTACTTACTGTATTAAGTGAGATCATTCATATAAAGTACATAGAATGGCATCTAGGAAACCCTCGGTGAATCTTTTTGCTTCAATGTAGTCCCTAAGAGGATGACATGATGGTGATTAATTCTGATGAGGTGGGTACCTGGGTGGCTCAGTTGGTCAAGCAACTGCCTTCGGCTCAGGTCATGATCCTGGAGTCCCAGGATCAAGTCCCATGTCAGGCTACCTGCTCAGCATGGAGTCTGCTTCTCCCTCGGATCTTCTCCCCTTTCATGCTCTCTCTCATTTTCTCTCTCTCACATAAATAAATAAAATCTTAAAAAAAAAAATACTGGCAAGGAGCCTATGACCCACTGAGCTCACTATTGATCAAGACATTCAGAGAACCTAACATATAGACTTGTTGAATCACTATATTGTACACCTGAAAGAATAGAATATTATGTGTCAAAAATACTTCAATTAAAAAAATAAATAAACAAATTAATTTGGTTAAGCATATAAGCAACTGACCTATGGTGGGATATTGAAGACAACCTAACCATTCTTTAAGGCAAGGGGTGGAGGTAGGAAGCAGTTCCCTGAGAAAGTGATATCTAAGCTGGAAAGTTAATGAAATCAGAAGGTAGTGACCTGAATCACTGAATACTGAAGACCCGTGGTGTCCAAGAGAACTCTCAGCAGTGACGGAATGGACCATAGCAGTGCGGTCCAATATACTGGTCACTAACCACATGTAAACAACTGAAGGCTTGACACATATGCTAGTGCAAATGAGGAAATCAACTTTTAGTGTTATTTAATTTTTATTTTTAATTTAAATTTAAATAGCCACATGAGCCTAGTGGCTACTACATTAGGAAACACAGCTCTGGACAGAGGGAAACCCACATGTGAAGCTTCAGAGGTGAGAGAGTGCTTATAGACTGAAGACCTGACATTTTGAAGAACAGATTCATGAAGGATGATACTTTTAGAAATTAGCAGAGCAACACATGACTTTCTAAAAAGTTTAGACATCTACTGAGGCCCAAGGAAAACCAAAAGAAGGATGTGCATTTTAAAAAAAGGACTCCAGCTTTATTATTAGCCAAACAGCTAGAATTATCAGCAATCTGCTGTTTACAAACTTTTCTGACCTCATTTAATCTTGCATTCATCTATATGAGATATATCTATATCGCTTTTTATGTGTCTTTATTTACTTTGTCTTCAACTCAGCAACCTATGTCCACAACGCTGCACCCTCTCAGAAGACAAATCTGATGAAAGTCAAACATTCCCATAGGTTCACACACAGATTCACGTTATGGGGATGTTTTATAAACAATGTGGAAAGCAGCAGCAGGTTACTTCCAACGAAGTTTCAAGAATCTTTCTCCAAAATTGTGACCTGCCTCCAGAAATCCAAATCTAGCTTGTGGTGGCGGCATGAGCCATCCGCCACTCCTGGCACATTAGTTATCACCTCTTGCCATGGGGGTGATAGTGCGGAGCTTCTCCACACAGGAGAGGAGGGATGAGGGATGAGCCTGCCTCCCGTGCTTCACAAGGACTTCCTTTCACTCACACATCCATATCCATCCTGTCCTCCCAGGCATGTTGAAAAGAGAACCCGAGCTAGACAAGGATATCCACGGCAATATGCTGACAGTCCATGGTTGCTGACCTGACTTTCCATGTCAGGTCTGAGAAGATAAAAGATGGC